>JAAIXI010000260.1:72991-336208 GCA_013403645.1 Heliconius nattereri
TGTAAAAGAAGTTAGTGATACTTCTTTCACATTCATATGTGACAATGTCATCATTGACGTCTCTTAAAAACTAAAGAGAAAAATATATTTTAATATTTAATATTTAATTAATAATTAATACGAACTGGTGAAACAATAGCTTTAAATGTTGTTTCTCTTTTCAGGTGAGTTTGTAATAGATTAAGGTTAAAGAATATTTGTAAAAGTGTGAACATTTATTTATGTAATAAATCTCTTTTCAGAGCAACTCAATTCTAGTTATAGTTTTACTGTTCACCCTAATATCCAAGGATAATTATAAAACACATTATATATATATTATATCTAGGGGAAATAAGAATTATTCTTTTAAGGATTTCTCGTTACGATAGTAAATAGCTATATTTTTAGAAAGTGGTGCACATTTAACAATAATGTTAGGAATTACCAAATTTCATGATTCTAGCTCAACGAAAAGTATCCTTTAGGTTTTGATTAACCTTCAAATGTCATGAACATTTCAGAAAAAAGAAACCTAAACATTTGCATCTCGCATTGACTTTGAAGTTTAAAGTTTGATTGTATTGTTTGTTTAGTGCTCCAAAATACCATAGAACTGAGTAGTTGGTATTAATTGCTGCTTGAGCACAACCATTATTTAATACTAACTTCTATAAAACTACTACAGCACCGCCTTGGAGTTAGGCACTACTCCACTCCTTGAAGTTTTCTGAACATATGCGCATTGTACTCGTGAGAAAAGTAATCAAAAGCCATCTACGCCACGACTCGTCGAATATACTATTTTACAATTTGCTTATATGTTCCAGGCAGTGGTGGAACTCCGGCGGTTCAACGGCGACAAGACACAAGCGACGGTGGCGCTCTTCGCAAAATCACTTAAATTCTAAACACTACTGCAGGCCTCTTTATTTATTTACATTGATTTATACATATACATGTATTTACTCCATTATTTAATGTTTTCCTGACAAAATTAACTATAGACGTACCACAGATAATTAATTTGCATGTTTATTAAGTTTCGTCTTGTCAGTTCGTTGCATTGTGTACACCCTGAACGTCTATAAAGAAGTACACTGTAGTATATACTATAACAGAGATGGCGAACCTTTTTTGACGTACGTGCCACAATGTCACAAAAAATCTTTTTTAAATAGGTAACGTGCCATAAAAAAATCATTCGAAATGTTGGCGAGGTGAAAGTGTACGTAAGTATAATTAAATAAACAAATAAAAGCAAAAGAATGCGTACATTTTTTTATTAATCAATGTCTAAAAAAAGTTTTTAATGTATTTTTTACTATACAAACTGTTCAAATAAATCAATTTAATTTAATTTTAATCAATAAATTTATTATCTGGTTCATATTACTGTAAAAACCTAAAAAAATTATTTTAAAAGTTATAAAGAAAAGGTATATGTTGTTTCAATTTTGACCCGGTTTCAGTTAGGTGACTTAAGTGTAAATTAATAATAATTTTCAATTTATTTTTATCAAAACAAAACCATTTTGTTTTTGTGCGTGCCATCAAAATTTTCAAACGTGCCACTTGTGGCATGCGTGCCATTGGTTCGCCATCCCTGTACTATAAGATAGGTTATTACATAAGGGTGTAGGTAGATAAATAAATAAGCAATCACTATGTACTGCGGTATAATGTAAAGGACGTCACTATTGGAGGGGTGTGGGGGACGTCTAATAAGGTCCAGCAATATGCATATCGATATTGCATGTTGTTTGATTTTTTAAAAATTGTATGTATGTTTGTGTATTGTATACGAATGTGAAGCTGTTCATCAATGAAAGTAGATTTTTTTACTATGTTATGGAAATATACAATATTGTTAGCATATTCGTGTAATAGTGGGTAGATTTAGGTGAAAAAGACAATAAAAGCAGTGGAATTGTGTCAAACGGGAACAGTTGCTTGTAGGCGGAAGCCCTGATTGGAAGGTATCTCTCTCTGTGTAGTGTTGTTATTGAGTGATACATGGCACTTATTGTAATTACGTGAACCTCTATCCGAGTACGTTAAAAACATATAGACGGTATGTTTTTTTATCGTGTTTATTTTAAAAACGCTAACCGCTTCCGTTTTCTAACAATATATATATATATATATATATATATATATATATATATATATATATATATATATTTAATTTTATATATCGCACCCCCGGTAATATAAAAGCACAATCTAAACAAGTAGGATTTCGGGAAATCGCGATTTGTTCTTTTGTAAATGCACTATTAATAGCAATGACAAAGTAATGATTATGTGAATATTTTGATAAATTATTGGTTATTGAAAAACCACTTTGAAGTTTGGATATAGTATAAAATAACATCATCATCATAACTCAAATATTATTGAAGTCCCTCTTATTATTTACTTTAAATCATAAGTAATTCTCTATCAATATTATCAAACGAAAGCTGAAATAACTATTATTTGAACATTTTGTTTCGATTCTATGAATAAAATATCAGCGAAATATAAAGTAATACCTTAATATTTAATACAAAATGTAACAATCATCTTAAAATAAAAAATCCAATCAACAAGTAAACATAATGAGATATTTGTAATGACAAGTCAATGTGATATATCTATTACTTAAACATTAATTATCAACTCTTAAAAGTAGAAACTTCACAAGCTTTTATATTTTCTTTCACTTACTATTTATCTCTTCTTTACAATAATATCTCCATTTTAAACTCTGAAAATAATATATAACCAAAAATATATATTTCTAAAAAAATAAACGATTTGTCTTAAAAACTTAATTCTACTTTGACTAGATTAATCACTAATCAGGTAGTCATACAAAATAGTCGGTCTTTAATTATACACAATAAATTTTAAATCCCAAAGATCAATCAATATATTTAAGACAACATGTTACGATAATAAGAAGCATAGTATGGATCTATCAATTGCTTATTAATAAGAACCTTGAAATTATTTTTTTGGCAGAACTAACTTGTAGTGCCTCTAAATATGCTTTTTGCATGGATATTTCCTAAATATGCCTTTTGCATGGATATTTCCTAAATATGCCTTTTGCATGGTTATTTCCTGTACATTTGGCATACTTATCCTTTTATTACGAACATTAACTTTTTTTAAAATCATCCTATAAACATTGGTAAAAAAAGAAAAAGGTTTATCTTTGGTAAATTTGAGTACTTTAATATTTTTCCATACTACAATATTTTTCTGTTCATCCATATTAAAATTATAGCCCCAATGTTCATGCAACTGCTGAAGATCGTAAAAAATATGTGTTAAACTGTGAACTGTAAATGGTGAACCAGTTTTCCTTGCTCGTTTGATTGCTGTTATGTACTTGTAGAGGATTCTCTAGCTGAGGAGTTAATTGAAACAGCTGTCGACATGTTATGATTTTTATTCGCAAAGCGGTCTATATTTATACGGACGACACGGGCGTATGGTCTGTGTCGCTCCTTCACACATATAATATGCACCGTTCTTTCGCTTGATAATCACTCACACGTCGGTGGGCAGCAAAGCGGCCCGGGATGCGCCGCGATGATAATTTACTAATGGCGGCAAAATATCGTCACGTGTAAATAATGGACTACACAGCTTCCTAATAATTCCTAAAATCCCAAAAATAACAATGTACATTTTCATAGCTTTTAGAGATGAACAATCTTCAAAGATCCAAAATCCTTTTCTCAATACCGTCCCATATCAATACTTCCTTTCCTGTCAAAGGTTTTAGAGCGTATTGTCTCGCACCAGCTAAATCAGTACCTTTTAGAAAACCATATTCTATCTGATTTGCAGTCTGGTTTTCGTTGTGCGCACAGTACAGTCACCGCCTTAATTAAAGTCTGTGATGATATTCGGCTAAATATGGATAGACAAAATGTTACTGTTATTGCTTTGCTCGATTTTAGTAATGCCTTTAACACAGTAGACACTGACCTACTACTCGCTGTTTTACGATCCATTAACATTTCTTCTCATGCTACGGAATGGTTCAGAGGCTATTTATCTGATCGGCGACAATACGTACAAACCAATGACAAAATATCTTCCCTTCGTTCTTCATCCATGGGTGTTCCTCAAGGGGGTGTTCTTTCTCCTCTCCTGTTCTCTATTTTCATTGACTCTATCTCCCAAAATCTTTCCTCGTCCTACCATCTATATGCTGACGACTTACAGATTTACATGTCTACGCCTTCAAGTGATATAGATGAAGCTATTCGTAAATTCAATATGGATTTGCAGAATGTTGCTAGTTGGAGCAGGTCTTATGGCCTATCTGTTAATCCTGGCAAATCACAGGTTAGTATCATTGGTAGTACTAAGCAGTTAAAAAAACTTAATATGAATGGCCTTCCTACTATACAGTTCGATGGTACTGATTTAACTGTTAGACCGACCGTTAAAAACCTTGGGATCTTTTTAGACAACTCACTATCTTGGTCAGCGCAGATAGCTGAGGTCAGCAGAAAACTATTCGCTAATATCGGAGGCTTGAAAAGATGGAAATATTTTTTACCTAAGAAAACCAAAACTACTCTAGCTCATACACTACTGCTACCGATTTTAGATTATGCTGACTCTTGTTACCCGGATTTATCTGAGGAACAATTGAATAAACTAGAGCGGTTACAAAATCTATGTATAAGATTTATTTTTGGCCTGCGTAAATATGATCATGTCTCCGATTACCGTCGTCAGCTAGGATGGCTTCCTATTAGACTTCGCCGCAATTATCGTATGCTTACTCTTCTTTATTCGATCCTATACAATCCTTTCGCTCCCTCTTATTTAAAAGAGCGATTCAACTTCCTTGGTTCCGATTCTCTTCTACGCCTTGAACTAAGGTCGCGAAGTGATAACCTCCTCAAACATCCAACCTGCTATACCCACTTCTTTTCCAACTCCTTTACTGTGAAAGCTGTTATTCTCTGGAATGCACTTCCTACTGAAGTGCGACATTCAATGTCACTTAACATATTTAAAAGACGTCTAAAACAACACCTTTTTAATTTAGAAAATTTGTAGACTCTTCTATCTATTAATTATATTGTACATATTATATTATATTTTATATTATATTATATTATATGTAGCATTTGTTTGTGTAAGTATATATATGTTTATATGTATTTATTTATAAATATATGTATTTGTGTATTGTGTATGAGCTTATGTATTTTTGTATATATCATAAGTATTTTATGTGTTTACTTAGTATTATTATTATTATTTAGTTTGCACTTACGTTATTCCACCCTTCTCTTTTTATATTTTAAGTCCTTTGCTGTTATCAAAGGTTGCCTGGAAGAGATTGCTTGAAGCAATAAGGCCGCCTTTGCATACTTGTTTTTTATTATGTCTTTTCTGTTCTATTTGTTCTATTATTTGTCTTTTATATGTGTGCAATAAAGTATAAACTAAACTAAACTAAATCTTCATGATTTTTGTTTAATTCAGTCACAGTGAAGTTGTAACTGTTCAATTTGGATTTGTAATAAAATGCCGATGTGTCACCGTTCGGATTGCCGTTCGGATTGATTAAGCTTGTACATCGTAACATACACAAATATTACACTCAGTCATTCTTTTTTTTTCTCAGCTTAATTCCCTCTCTTCTAAATGTTTATCGTATTGATCCCTTAGTTCCTGCTTTTGCGGTTCTAAAGAATTCTGAAATTGTAGACAAAAATCGCAATGATCGTTTTTGTGTTTATAAAAGCCCAGGTTAAATTTTGTGTTAAAAATGTCATAAAACGTGTGGTAGAGTCCGGCTGGGCGCGACGTATCGTTTTGCAAAGCTTTGAAATCTCTAAAGAGCTCGGCGAGGCGTTTACCACTGCTGATGAATTCTGTAGTAGTACATGATCTTAGGTAATGTGACTCAATGCGGGGTATGGATATGGATAAAATTCATAATATAATTTATAAGCTCTTTACTTACAGTTTTATGATTATTGTGATTGTCTCTTTGTTCATCTTGTATGAAGCCTCCACTTATTCTACTGTCGATATGTACGTTTCGAATCATCTTATGTGTAATATTAAGAGTATTAATAAAAAACATTTGGCAAATCCTTATTTTTTTCATCACGTATGGAGAGAATCAATGCGTGTTTCGGATTAGGTGAATTTTTAGCATCTGTGTATTTGTATCTACATGTTACCTTCGTACTATGAGACAATATATATATTCTTTGCAATTGTCTTTCCCCTAATGCCCAGAATGCATTAAATATCTCCAACCTTTTGGACTCATCAATTCGGTCATCACATTTCAGGTTCATATTACGTGCTGGAACTATCTTTTTTGTATGTACGGCTACATAGCTTTCACCTAGGTTTCGTTTAAGTTTTTGCGCGTTTTATTTGTATTTCATAACACGTAATTGGTGGATCGTTTATATCAATCAATTTCTGCCTGTAGGTGGGATCGTCATCACTGAGGGCCATGCCACTTTCTCCCGAAGTAATTGGAGAAATTACGTAATTACGTTGTATTGTACGTAATTACGGAGTCTCATTGATGGTAGCTCGTCGCAAATGGTCGTACATAATATGGATGGTGAAGAAACATTGGCTTTAGAAGTCTCGACCCGTGGATCGAAGTTATTGTAAACTAAACTCAATGTGGATAGTAAAACATTAGCTGTAGATGTGCTTTCTTGTGGGTCAACGTTTTTATTAAAAGGTTGTCGAGCTGAATCATGAACATCACAGGGGTAGGGGCCAGTGGCAGGGGCTGTTAAAGATGAATTAGCATTTGAGTTACTGCTAGAACTCATACTACTAGAGCTGGATGAAGAGCTTGAACTAGATGAATGAGGGCAAGTGGTGAATTTCTGAGGAACAATCATAATATTATGTTCTAATGCAGCACAATGCGGTGATAGTTATTTTTCATATCTTGTAGCGAGGTGGTTCCGTTTGTATTGTTTTCTAAACTAGTGCACTCCAATTGTATATTCTCTGTTTCTTCGTAAGAAATATTTTTTTCGGTTGCCAAGAAGATAGAAGACTATTTTCGCTATTGACCCACATGTTTTGTGGTTTCAGTAAGTTTAATATTTTGAGCGTGAGAAGGCCATTTAAAATGACAGTAACCTCCAGAGGTGCGATATGTGTATCTAAACGATCTGCCTTATACTTGATGATATTATAATCCATACCTATATTATAAATTCGAAAGTAACTCTGTCTGTCTGTCTTTTACGCAATCAGGCCCAAACCGCTAATTTAATTGTGATAAAATACTCATATAGAGATACTTGAGGGTACCGGGATGAACATAGGATACTTTTTTTTTCCTCATATTTGTAATATTTTCGATATATACCAATATATTAAAATAATTAATTTGACATGCAATTTATTCCGCCATGTTAATAACAATGGTCGCTACGCGTTGCTAAGCAACGGCTTGCAAAGTTTGTTGTTTTAAGAAAACGTCACCCAAAGTGAGTTTGCTTAATGCAGACATGGCGCGCGCCGATATAGATTTGTATACATTAACAAAAATTAGATGATTTCTATAATTTGATATTCATCCTTATGAAAATAAATATAATAGTCACTTTTAGCATTTCATCTAGATGGAAATTATAGTTTACTGTATAACATTCTAATAAATAATTAAGGAGATGTCACTGATTCCAAATGACTTAGCCTACGAGTTGTGTAGTATGACCGACGCGAACGGGCAGATGACTTTGTTGATTTTGTAATTTTTTATATATTTTCGAATTAATATTATTTTTTATGTAATTACTTGCTGCTTATAATTAATTAATCTTAGTTCGGTTATGTATACCGATGTTATACACTTAAAATATCGTAATTTTAATCATTTGGGATTTTATTTAATATTGTTCGCAAAAATTAATAATTATTTAATATAGAAAAATGTTTAGTACGCGCGCACGGCAAACTTTAGGTACTTTTTCTAATGTTAAGAATTTCCTTTAGTTACTTTTACTTCTTTTGTTTGTTCATTTCGGTTACTCAGACATTTTTTTATCTAATAATAAATCTCCACTTATTATTATTTTTTAACTTATTTTAATTATTTAGGCTTATATTTTCGCGGGCGTAGCCGCGTCCGGGCCCACTAGTTAAAATATAAAACAAGAAACGTAAATTATATCATCCAATATAAGGCTTCGTATATTTGAGAAACGTTTGATTATAATATTTTGCCATCAAAATGTTTTAATAAACGTCTTATACTTTTAGTGAATATTTTTTTCCCTTCCCTAAGCAACTTTATGGCTGGGTCAGGGGTCTTAACAGACGGAAAGACGGATACATGAATGGAGGGAAGGGTTTTGTACTTTTTCTTTTGAAATATGGAACCCTAAAATATAATATAAATAGAATATTATAAATAGTATTTATTATAATGTAATAATAGTAATCTCTATATATAATAAAACAGTAAAAATATTTTGTCTGTACATTTAGTATTTTTGACTGAAATGGATAGAGGGACACTTAAAAGGAATATTAAAAAGCAAAAATATATTATTTTAATTTCTTGTCTGTCTGTTGTCTGGTCATTAAAAAAAAAGTTATAGTCATTTGAATCAACTCAGGGCATGATTTTGCCTGTATGTAAATATATAGCAATCCATATCTATATTTATACTTGTAATAATGTAT
This sequence comes from Heliconius nattereri, assembly GCA_013403645.1. NCBI lineage: Eukaryota > Metazoa > Arthropoda > Insecta > Lepidoptera > Nymphalidae > Heliconius > Heliconius nattereri. Next base: position 81,677 of record JAAIXI010000260.1, read on the forward strand.
TTGTTTGTAATAAATATGTATTTTTAATCAACTTTCAAAACAAGGAGGTTCTTAATTAAATATTTTCGATTAGATATTCGATTAATTATTTTGAATTCGACTTCGATTCGATTTGAGTATTTTTTTGTAATATGCAATTATTACAGTTATTTTACATATAATATTATAAATCCTTACCCAAATCAATAATTTAACACTCAAGGCTGTTTCTGAACGAGTTTTAATTTTAATCATTCATTGCCCTCAACACATTTGACTGTCAGTCAATTCTGTTTATTAAATGAATAAAATAATCATGTACCGTACAATCTCCTTCGTGTGTTCTGCATACAACGCGACATTGGTGAAGTGATTAGTGCTCAAACGCGACAGATTAAGAACAGAATAGAATAATCATGTAGCTCAAGCGGGCGAAGCCGCAGAGGGCCGCTAGTCTATACATACAATAAGAAAGTGAAAATGGCACTGTACGTTGAATATATTTACAAAATAATAATTGAGGGGGGTTTAGGAACAGTAAGAGAGCCAAAATCTACAAAAAAATGTTTGTCTGTTTATTTGTCTTTTTGTGCCCGGCCCAGCCATTTGTCTGCTTGTGTCATCTAGGCTATATTTTATTTTGAAAATCTGTATACCTGTTGTGGAACCTTAACAGCCTGTCTAAACTATAAGAGATATAAATATACTGCCTTGGGGAAAATTGAACAACATGACAAACAGTTACCACCCACATAACAAAAATGAAGGGCTGGAGTACCTGACGTGGAACTCTAGCAGCCCATTTAATCTCTAAGAGATATAAATATAGCGTCTTAGTAAAAGTTAACATGACAAGCATTTTCTGTCCATATAATAACACTGAAGATCTGGAGCAGCTCACATGGAACCCTAACAGCCCAGCTAAACCTTAAAAAATATGAATACAATGGCTTCGGAATAGTTATTCTGCGTGGTCAGTGTTAAATGAAATGAGGTCATTATTTTGACCTAATAATTTAAAATAACATGAGCTAGCAGTACCTCCACGCGGTAAAGGCGGTAACAGTTCAGGTCAATTTTTTTAATGATAGGTATATTATTGAAGACTTTGTCTCGTCCCTGAAGAATAAGTATGATCTTTGATGGACGCTCTTGCATCCCCCAATTAACACAATTCTTATACACGAGTTCGCTAACAGTATAATAAATAATTAGCTTTACACGTCAATGCTCAATGTATACAGGCGTTCCTCGTATAACACGGTTTTGATATTACACGGTACAAGAAATGATATTAGTATAACACGATTTTGAAAAATATGCATTTTAAATTTCAACTTTTCCGTTCCGTTGCATTCCGTTCAATAAGCTGTTTCCACTTGTTTTATATCATGTAGTATTTCTCTTTGAATATATTTTTTGTTGTATTTTTTAATTTTTGTATTTCATCATAAAATTGACTTTAATTTATTTTTCTTAATAAAAACTTTAAGGTAACTTCCTTTTTCATTTATGTAGTATTTGGAATGAAATTTCAGCTATCATAAAATTTTACACCTTAAGATTTGGTTTCGATATAACACGGTACACATTGCCTTTATTTATATTATTTCAAAGTTTCGTATAACACGGTTTCGATATAACACAAGACAAGGTCTCGATACTACACGGTGTACAGTATGGTATACCTGGTTTCGTATAACACGGTTTTGATATAACACAAGACAAGGTGTCGATACTACACGGTGTACAGTATGGTATACCTGGTTTCGTATAACACGGTTTCGATATAGCACGGTACGAATTAACCGTGTTATACGAGGGATGCCTGTATTATTATATATATCTATAATGTATATATATATATAATATTGTGTTGTGTATTATATATATAATGTAGAAAAAAAAACCTTAGAAGTCATTATAGTTGTCAGTCAATTCTGTTTAATAAATGAATAATCATGTAGTTCAAGCAGGCGAAGCCGCGGGCGGACCGCTAGTAGTTAATAAATTACTGGAGGTCGTCGTGGCGCAGCGGCACAAGGGTGTACTGACTAACTCGGCGGTTGTGGGTTCCTTCCCCATTCGAGCGAATGAATTATTATTTCTTAATATTTTAATTTCTTCGCTCTGGCACCATGGCAAAAAAATTGTCTCTTTGCAATTATGTATTTATGTATAAAATTTTCAATAATATTATTGACTGCCCCCAGCTTCTCAAACTTTCTAAATTTAAAGGCAGGATTCCCAGGCACATGCATTCCTGTTTCAACCACGCTTGTGTAGCACATCTAGTCGTCTATGCAAGTACTCTTAGTATAATAAGTACTAATACATATGTTTTAAGTATTGAATAATGAAGGATGTTAATGCAATAATTATATTATTACGTGAAGACCTGGAAATCCACATGATGTCAGGCTTTCTCAGGACATAAATTAGAGTCATTTTCAGCTGCAAATGGAGAAATATTTCTTATCTTAAAATATACTTGAAAGCAATGTTTAGAATGTGTTGTTTTAGATGGGTTACGTAAGTACTAGTGAAGTAAGTTTACAAAACAAATAAAATATTTACTAACGCCTGGCATATAAATAAAGCAACATATATAAACAGTGCATTGTTCTTATTTAAATGTTATACCTAAAAACCAAATGTCATGAACTTTAAGTAAATGTTCCTATTAGAATATATCTATTGAAATATTATAACAAAATAATGAAAAATTACTAGTTCCGGATTTTTTCTTTCACCTAATTACTTGCCCACCCAACCCAATTTGGCACCCAACTGGATGCCAAATTTCATCGTTCTATCCTAACCTAATAGACTGAGATCCCACCGTTGAATCCTGCATATACCAGTTTTCCTAATTAAACCTATATTAATGAATAATACGAGTACATGATAAGTAGAACAGATTGCACCTGGGTTGCCTGGAAGAATCCTGCCGCAATGACCTTTAATTATAACTCGTTTTTGGAGAAAATTGCACTCATACGTTTTTTATACGAATCGCACATCATTTGAAAGATAATCGCATAAGGAATTGGAAAATTAAGGGTTGCCAGCTCTCAGTCTGCCGCAAGTCTAAGGTTGCCTGGTTTAAACATGTTAATAATTTGCACTCATGTGTTTTTTTAATGAATTATATATCAAATTAAAGCTTATTTTTTATACACTACACTATAAAACAGGGTTGCCTGGAAAATTCCTGCCGCAAACTGGGGTTGCCAGCGTTTGAAATATTTTATTCCGGTTCCGTTTGACTATGAGAATAGACGATGAAATGCGCGGTCTGCCTTATGTTTTAAAGTAAAATATTATATAATAGAAGGTCAATCTTAAAATCAATGTTTATTCTAATTGTTCACCTGTTAAATGATGATTTTAATCATATTAAGTACACGCAGAAAACTATTTAAAGATGAAATCATCCTTATTTTTCAAATAAAATAATGAATCTATAATATTGAATCTTTGCAAAATCTATTTTCTAAATACTAATATTTATTTATTAATTTAAATTACCATTTTAAAACAACTAACTTATCTAATTAATATAAATATCGATCTACTATAAGCTATTAATATACATACATATACATCATGTTCCCTTAATATAATGAAGGATGACCATCATTGCGGATATTTTTTTTATTAATTATATTGAAAAATACATTTCAATGTATTAACAAATATAAAAAAAATACATTTCAAACTCTCTCTCTCTCTCTCTCTCCGTCCTCTACTTATTTGATTTGACTACGCTTGCCGCAATTTTTTTTCTCATGCAATTTTTAATAATTTGCATAGGAAAGAAATGTATATAGTAGAGTTATAATAAACAAAACTAATAATACTGTAATTAAAGGTGATCTGTTTTACTAATCATGTATTATTCATTAATATCGGTTTAATTAAGAAAACTGGTGTCTTAGAAAACTGGTGTCTTAGGGCGGCGGGCACGGCGACTTGCCGGGCGTCGCTGCGCTCGCGCATCCGCGTATTATTATTTATATATTTTAATATTTTATGTAAGTATATATTATGTGTATATATAAGTATAATTATATTGAATTTAATTTGTGTATATATAATGTGGATTGCCCACACTGGTATATGCAAGATTCAACGGTGGGATCTCCTAATCTATAAGTCAATCCCTCATAAAATTGACGATTTTTGGACAGGGAGCGGGTGTCAATATTTGAGCCAAATTTGAAGGTTTAGGGTTAATATTTTTTCAGTTACGAAGGGGTAAAAAAAGGCTTCAAATGGTTCGTGTAAAATAATTATTTATATGACTATTTTCGTTCTATTTATACTGCCTGGTTCTGCTTCACGGCACTTCCACGTTATAGCAGGTTGTTCCGCATATAGCAGGTTAAGCAAGGGAACCTGGTGTAAATTACTAGTGAGACGCGGTCTCGCTGTGCCAGGACGGCGCTACATATGTTAATAATTAGCAAAACAAGTATCTACTTGTAATGTTCGAGAAAACCAGGGCCGGACCCGTCGTCGACTGTGCCCTTAGAGCTGCAGAAAGGCCTGAGGTCTCGTCTTTACTAAAGGCTATATAGAGAAGAAAAGATGTGAACAGAGTGTTTTTGTCAGCACCACTGTAAAGGAAATCACCTACCCAATTTGCCCAATAATATCTATATGTAACTAATTTAAAATTGTAGATGAGTTATTATGAATTAATTATACTTACTTTACAAAGAATAGTATGGATCTTTATCTTTATCAATAATTAATTTAACACTTAAGGCTGTTTTTGAAGGAGTGAATTCACTGACATCAGCACATTTAACAGAGTTTAAAATGATGATATCAACTACTTACATAACATACGTACAAAGAATGTAATGTTACAAAAACATATACGTATAACAAATAATTAGCTTTATGTATCAATGCTCAAAGTATATTATTATAAATATCGGCATTGGTCACATTTTGATGATTTTCACCTGATAGTAAGTGATCACCGCCGCCCACGAACCCGAATAACACCAGCGGAGCTACAGGTTGGCTACTACAGGTACTGCTGCTGGCCTTTAAGGTGGAAAAAGAGGCGCTTTTTGAAGGTACCCAGGCCGTATTGACCTGGAAACTGCCGCAGGTAGGCCATACCACAGTTGCGTGGCACGTGGAAAGAAGTTCCTACTAAACCGCACAATAGAGCAGTGCCACAGTATACAGGTGGTGTGGATGGTACTTGAGTTTATGACGTACTGTGCGGTTAGAAAGGTAAAGGTAGCAGGTCAAACAGTTCTCCAGAACACTCTCCATGATATATGCGGTAGAGAACGCACAGCGAGGAGACGCCTCTACGCAAAGCCAAAGTGTCAAGCCTTACACAGGTCATTGGGTCCCCAACGATTCGAATCTCTCTACGTTTATGAGATCAAATGAGTCAAGGGCTGGTGCACCTCAGTATCAGCTTGACCCATTTAATCGCATACAACGCAGAGCCGTTCGAAACATTAAGACCTGCCGCCGCATTTTCTAACCGCACAGTACGTCACAAACTTTAATATCATTCATACCACCTGGATACGTGGCACTCCACTATTGTGCGGTTTCCTTCCACGCGCCACCGAACTGTGGAATGGTCTACCCGCGGCAGTGTTTCCAGGTCGGTACGATATGGGTTCCTTCAAAAACCGCGTCTATGTCCACCTCAAAGGCTGGCAACACGCCGGTAGCTCCTCTGGTGCTGCACGGGGTTGTGGGCGGCGGTGATCACCATCAGGTGACCCGAACGCTCGTTTGCCTTGTCCTTTTTCCATAAAAAAACGACCTGTAGGCATATGTCTATTTTTAATTATTCGGTGTTGCCAGGGACATATTAAATAATTTAATCAAGGGAAATATTAAGTATATAAAATAAATTGAGGAAGTAAAATACACAGTACAATAGTATAAAATTCTTTTTAACGATGTTTTAAAAAAAACATATTTATACAATATATATTAATAAATTACAAAATAAATATTAAACAAAAAATAAGAACAAAGGCACGGGAATACATACCTGGTGACACTAAATGAATGGTAAGACGTGATCGATACATCTATGTATTTTGGGAGCTGTTTCATTGCTAGCCGTCATTTTGCTTGCGACTGCACTATGTGACTCCACTGCTGGGTTCCAAAAGGATTTTGCCTTAGAAATCACATAGCTTCCTCGCTATCGGGGGGCTGGTTCGCCAGCTTGGACGCCATTGTTGTCAATATGTCTGTCAGCCGAGCGAACCTTTGGTTAGGGCTGGTCAGTGCGCCACGCTCTCCCCACAGGAAGTTTATATGAAACTCGGTTCGGAATAGCTCTAAGAGAATCGGGTCCAAAGTGGGTCCGAGGGATGACATTTCTTGCACAACAGTTCTCGCGTTTCTCTTGAACATGTCCACTTGCTGTGGGAAGTGCCTGGCGGCTTCCAGATGTGCAGCAGTCGCGTTGAAATCGAACTCCAAACCGTTCATAAGACTGTTGGGAAACGAGTCGTCTGGCTGCATCAGTCCTCCGCCGTCGCCGTCTGTAACAGTACTCAAAGTTGATTTATTTAAGTTATGTAAATTTCCATATTTCTAATTAGTAATCATTATCAGCTTACCAAACAAATGGAAGCACAAGACGGGCGGGATGACGTAGGGTGTAGTGGTGTTTGGGGGTAGGGGATTTGTTCCTTCGTTCATCATCTTGAAGCAGGGCCGGAGTTTTGCTTCGAACATGAAGGCATTGTCGGTGTAAAGCCTTCTCAGGATGTTCCACGCGTTCTCCAAACACTCCACCTTCGGGAGAAATATATCTGGGTATTACTTTCTAAACGATCTCCCTTTACGCAATTCTTAGTTTAAGTATCATAATTTTTTATTTGAACAAATATGTGCACGATTGTCCTGCATCTAAATCTAATCTGAACTGCATCTAAATACTTAGGGAAATGTCAAACGTTCTCCAAAAGATCATACCTAATATCAAACATTCATGTATATCGGGAACGACATAAAATTTTATAATATGAGTTGTTTTTCCAAAAGTCACAGGTATGGTGTGTGTCTCTCCACCAGCAGCGGTAAATTACAAGTCGTCACCACAACCGCATTTTTTAATCATAACCAATCAACTCTTCATGAGTTCGGTTACCTACAATTGAAACCGACGAACCAGTATCCGTGAAGTTCAGTATAAGTGAACCGTTTAAATTGTATATATCATTAATGGATACATTACCATAAGGTCTACAACTTTCATCTCGGATAGAGGAGATAGTGTAACAAGAAAAAAACTTAGAAATAATGCCTAACCAATCAATCCACTCATTTAGGCGAAAATGATTAACCTCAAAAGTGGCGCCCAACTATAGATGGCAGCATACTAATTATAATTAGGTTCCATTAATATTTAAAGGGAGAGAGGGCGCTGGCGAGCTCTGGTTCACTTCGCCGTAAACTGTGCAAACCCAACAAATGATCATACTCAGTGTGGGGAGATCTAGTTACCGGTCACAATAATCTCTATATATTATATTATTATCCCTGAATTAATATATATACTTATATTAAACAAAGTCGCATTCTGGTCTGGTCTGGCCTTTCTAACTCTTCTTCTTCTAAACCACCCAACGGATTTTCATGCTGTTTTCACTATTAGGTCGAATATTTCTTAGGGAAGTTTTAAATATAGTTTATTATTTGTACATTCTTATGTCAATTAACATAAAGAACATAAATGTCTATGAAGTCCTACCCGTTGAGACACTTTCGCGCATGCGCTGCGTTAATGGTAAGTACTACATGAAACAGGCACTGCGCATACACTTAGCGCCCTAAACTTACCTGCGGCATACAGAGTCCAAACATGATAGCTGAGAAGCCATAGAGGTTTCCGAGCGCCGTCTTCGTCTCTATCGCCAACAGGATCCAGTCATTGATGGTGTCAGCTCTCTGTCTGTCTGTTTGGCAAGTCAGAATGGTCACCGCAACGAGCAGGCGGAATGTTTCAACTCTAAAATTGTAATGTATGTATTAATTTCAATAAATACGTAAGAACCTATACGTATAATAATGAACTTAAGGATTTTTTTCAAAAAGTACTTCGAGTTTTACCTTTCAATGATGTCTAATCGTAAAGATCGTCCTTGCGGCAGAAAGCACAATTCTAAACCCGACGCCGTCTTATCGAGTCTTTCGATCTGAATTGAATCCTCTAATAAAAAATGAAGATCAATCTTGGTTAAATGATTTGCTAAAATTCTAGGACCTGATGTGCGTAATAGTAATTTAATAGTATGTAACGTTTCAGACTCCAGTGGTTTTGTTAATGTAGGCGGAATAATTTGAGAATGGAAATTTTCAAGATTTATTCTGGACTCTACGGTGTAATCCAAGTTCTCTAACTGTAACAGTTTCGCTTCAGTTAATTCGTAATCAAATTGTTGTTTGATGGTAGGCGTGTTGATTAAGTAATCAGCATCGTTTCTAGATTTATTCGGATCGCTATGAGCTGAACTTTGCGTGGAGTCACCGGAACCATTACCAGAGTCTGAACCTGAGACGTGGTAAAGTCTATGCAGCTCCAGCCTTCTATCATCAGCCTTCGGTCCATCGTATCTTGCTGGCTTGGCTGGTGGGCTGGTTGGTAAATTCACATCCCAGGTATTAGAACCTGAATTTGATTCACTTGCAAAGATTTTTGTATGTTTATTTGTTTGACATTGAATTACGCCATCAGCACTTGCACTTTTTCCATGGGTTACATGTTGAGTCATATCTATTGGAGTTAAAGAGTGTGATCGCTGTTTTTTGAAAGGTACTCGTAGCTGTGCTCCTGGTTTGGCGGCAAAATGACTGTATAAACTGTATGCATTACCATAATTGCTTTCACTATTTGGAGAGACCATGGCATTAGAATCATCGGATATAAAATTGGTTAAAGGCACTATACGGTTTGAAGGGTATTGAATTCGAGCACCAGAAGCAGCTGATATCGGTTTTCCTGATCCTACGTAGGATGTAATAAGGTCTGCTACTGTATCATATGCTTCATCCTCAAATTGGTATTGATATCTCTCAAAAACTGTGTCGGGATGAACTATGATCTGTGATAAAATTTTATTACTTACATATAAGTATATTTATGAAACAAAATCTTTCTAATTAAATGATATTAATAAAAAATTGACTAACCCTTTGTATGACAAAGTGCAGATGTTGGCCATTCGAACGGCAGCTCAGCACGTAGTTATCTGGCTGTGAAGATGACTCTCTAACAAGGAACTCTCTGTCTTGTTGCAACAATGCTTCCGCAGATGTTCGGCTGAGTGCCCCATGGTACCACCCATGAGATATGATCTGGTCCGATGGTAAGGACAACTCCCACTCTAGCAACCCTGAGGTTGTCATGGCACTTGTATCCTAATATGAACAATACCGTATATTAATTAACTGACATCTAACTTTTACTTATATAATTAATTTGAGAAAAATCTATATGTAAATAATAATAATAATAATATAGCTTTATTTAATCCCCACAAAATTGCCATTGTTTATATAGTTAAAAAGAAAATTGTATTGATTTACTTTGAAAAAAGTGAGTTTCTGTTTTATATACGAAAGTTACTAACAAGAATATGTTAATAGGGTAGATAAAGAGAATCTAGTGTTTTGAATGAATTGAAATCAACAACATTGAACGTTCTTTTTTAATCATTTATATTTCCACTTTGTTAGACTGTGGCCAAACTTCCAAATGTAAACGAACACGTACCGTATACTTTTTAAAAGAAAACTAAGTACTTATTAAATATATTTAACTAACTATTACTATGTAGTTCAGTAGGTTATAACTTATTTTTTCTTTTATGTATATATATATATATATATGAGCAAGAAATGTATTTGCAATCCACCTTAGTTTGGTTTCAAAAGTTTGTCAATCAATTGTTTTACGACCATCAAAATAAAGCTATACTATAATTTTTTCTATTCCTCTTCTAAAAAGAGAATGGTACAATTTTCACTCGAATTGCTTATAACCTTCTCGCACATGCCGTCCATCCGGTGAAAATGTTTTAATAATATGCCAATAGACCTGATATAGTGTGGCTGGCTGTGCAGTGATTCTAGTCCACGTAGAAAAAGAAACCCCGTCCAAGTGGTCCAACCTTAACCGTTTAGCTGTTGGACTAAGACCCTTGTCCCGCAGTCGGGAGGGATTTTTTATATAAATTTATATTTAAAAATATTTCTTAGCATTAATTTAATTTCAGTTTCATGTATTTTCAGTTATTAATCCGTTTCGAATTTCTTCTTTCTTTTCTCCATTTCGAATTTCTTCTTTCTTTTCTTCGTTTTTCATTTCCGCTAGACACTTCCAAGAGTGAGTCTCACTTAGTCATTAGTTTCACTTCGATTAGTGCTTCGCTTCATTATTTTTATTTAGTTTTTTTTTCATTTGCTTCGTTCCGGATTGCTATTGTCACTTTTATTTCATGGAAATTTTAGTTAAATTTACAGTTCAATTTTTATTTTATAGAAAAAGGATAAGGCAAACGAGCGTTCGGGTCACCTAATGGTGATCACCTTGGCCCACGACCCTGTGCAGCACCAGAGGAGCTACAGGTGCGTTGCCGGCCTTTGAGGTGGAGATAGACGCGCTTTTTGGAGGTACCCATATCGTACCGACCTGGAAACACTGCCGCGGGTAGGCCATTCCACAGTTCCGTGGCGCGTGGAAGGAAATTTCCACGAAACCTCACAGTAGTGGAGTGCCACGTATCCAGGTGGTGTGGATGATATTTAAGTTTGTGACGTACTGTGCGGTTAGAAAATTTGGCGGCAGGTAACAGGTCTAACAGTTCCTCAGAACACTCACCATGATAAATGCGATAGAGAACGCACAGCGAGAAGACGTCTCTACGCAGAGCCAAAGTGTCAAGCCTTTCACAGCTCACTGGGTCCTGAATATTTCGAACGGCTCTACGTTGTATGCGATCAAATGGGTCAAGCTGATACTGTCAGTTAAAATTGCTTCACTTTAATTCTACTTTGTTCGTTTTGTATTGTTCCGCTTCGTTCATTTCTTCTATAAAATTCTTATTTAGTTACAACAGTCTAATTTTAAGAATTATTTAAACCATATTTAAATTTATTATATTCTGTGTACAATAATATTCGATGAGATGCACCACACCCATATGCAGACGTCGCGATCGATAGACCGATGGTGGAAGGGAGAGAGGCTGGAGAGGTAACCACGGCGAATACAAAATATTATTATTATATTTAAAAAGTTAATTAAGGCAAAAGTTTGAAACTTGAATAGTGAGTACTTGTATGTATAGAGCAAGATGCAACAGGAGCTGAGGAGCTCCGGTGATGGGAGAAGCAACTAAGGATAAGGGAGGTATTTTTAGTTTTATTTATGTTAGCACAAGATAGAAAATAAAAACCGTACAAATGCGAGTCGGGCTCGTCCACCGAGGTTTTCGTAAAAAAATAGGTTTAAAACTCGAGCTTTACGAAATCCTAAAAATAGTTATTAATAGTTATTTAAAAAAATATATAAAATTAAAATATTTTGTATAATATATATACAATTTAACAAAGAATAGTTAGCAGATGATTTATAATTTAATTATTATAATTTTGAAGAGAACGGATTGTCTTAACACTAGGTTCCCTTTGCCTACCCTGCTGCGGGCGTGCACCGAGCGGTGGACTTGCGCCACATGTATCTCACAGAAAATTAGTAAACAGTCGATGTGACAGTTCGATAAAAAAACACACATTTCACACAGTTGAAACACGAAATATCGAATATACACACATAAATTTACAAAACAAATAAGTCGCGGCGGAGGTTAATTATAAGTTATGAAACAAAATAATGAATAATTGTATTAGCGTTTCTTTAATAAAGACCATAATTAAACGATAACATCCAATGGACACCGTGCGTTACATGGGCACACCACTCAAGAGCTCATCCACTTACCATCGTAGTACAGCGCTCGTGTAGTTCTGCCCCTCGACGGCGGACGCACTGCACACTGCGAGACGCGAGGGCTGACGATCGATACCCCCGACCCCTGCCCCGACCACGGGGATGAAGCCGCGACCCCACAGCGCATGTCCCGTCGCCTCTATAATATACGGCGATAGGTACGAGTGTACGACGATACGATAGACGCAGCTCCTATTCATACTGCGCATGCATTCATTACATCGATGGCTTATAACACGACGTCCAACTTTTAATATAATCGAATAATGAATAAGCATTTTGGTTTTTTAGCAGTAACTGTCGTTTGTCGCGGGTTCAAAAATAGGTTACATTTTTAATTTTTTTAGGGATGTAAGTATATATTTTTTTGAAAGATGTATGTATGTAAATATGTATCTTTTTAAGAATAAAAAAAATTAAAAAGACAAAAGCTGGGTGTTACCTGACTCTGATAGCTGCCAGCTAATGTTTTTAGGTTGTACCATTGATTTTGAAAAGAGCAACTGTTGAGTTTCTTGCCGGCTCTTCTCAGCAGAACTGCCTTCCGAACCGGTGGTAGCTTTTTGTTCATATGTTCATTCGACGATTCAAAAGTGCTTATAATAATTGCCTATTTGAATAAAGAATATTTTGAATTTGAATTTGATGTAACCATTAATTGTTCATTATAAAAACTGTTGTAACTGAGATGAGAGATTGCAATTATCGTTCGTGAACATACAAAAACTCTCTCCTCCTGTCCACTCCTCCACTCCTGAGCATGTTGCATTCCATGATTGGAGTCAATCGATCAAATGAGTTTTAATGAAGTACTCGTGTACCAGGAGCACTTAATATTGTTTGCGGAAGATCGACTCAAAACATTAGCCTAAGTGTATACAAATCACGATACTACGTAGTTTGTACTTTTTTGTTGACTTTTGTTCTCCAAACATTAACACCCATTAAACATTGCCGTTACGACAGATTGCGTTCCGCGAGACAACAGTGAAGATGATCGTTAGTGCTGCGTCAAAATATGATAAAATACTTTTAATTGCCACGTTACTCTCGCAGTATGCCTGCTATGAAAAAAGTAAGCGCTTAGAATCTTATTTTGGAATTAATTGAATTATAACAAGTTTATATATGAACATTAAAGTCTCAACTTTGTTTGCGTAGATTTTAAGAAATGGTAATTTTGCTAAGCGCTACCTACCAAATTTCAAATTTCTAAGTTATTAATATAGATAATTACTTAACAGCTCTAAGAAAAATGGTGAGAAGTCAGTCAAAGATGGTGCAAAGACCAATCAGCGATAATGGCGGGGGCAGTTGGGGAAAAATGTCACATACGACGTCTCAGGAATTTTATCCTGGACATAGCCAAGTCAATTCAGCCGTACACAAGATGTCCTCCATCGACACTGGGAAGGGCAGGACGCTGGTGTCCAGGATGAGTATGGGTAAAACAGAAAATGTGCAACCGTATGAGTTGAGGGCAGCGAGAGGAGCCGCCGCCAACGTCTTGCAAAGTAGAGATCATAACTTTCTTTTTGATGATTATAATCAACACGATTTAGGAAACGTATCTAACACGTCGAAGACGAACCACACCTCTGATGATAATGAAATTGTCTTAATACCTAGCGACATACAGCCGCACGTACAAAGAGTTGAACTTGAAGATGAGCGAGTACTCAATTTAACTAAACCAGCTTCAGACGTGGATAAAGGCAAGACAGCGTGTAGTGTGTGTGTCACGCAAGTGCAGATGGTAACCGAAAAGACTAGCACATGTCCAGTGTTAAAAGAGGCGGCAGCTGACATAGAAACGGAGAAGATATTTGCCGGATTTGATATTGAGGTAGTTGTGGAAAGTATTACTACTCAATGTCAGTGTCCCGCAAATAGCAGGGTAGGTAGGGGGAGCGTAGCGTTAAGTGTATTTACTCTCCATTCCCCACTTTAACCCGATTTTAGAGAACGATTATTGAGTGGCGGAACTCAACGCCGCGTAATTACCACAGGAAATGAAAATAATTAGTTCACCAAAATAGAAATCGAAAGCGTTTACGGTTGGGCGTTGTGCTGCTGCGCCACGACGATCATAACTTTCTTTATTTCAAAACTATCCTTTTTCTACAGCCGCAATGGATCACTCAAAAACAATTTTGGAACATTATGTATGAAAGTCGCTATGAAGCTCTCATGAAAAACCCTAAATGGCCTCCGTTGAAAGCAAGTACATATATTTTGTTGAAGTATTTTCCCAAACAGACATACAGGTTTGTCAGTTGTCATACTTGTATGTTGTGCCATAAGGAGGTTGAAGAAATTACAACACATTATAAATTTGATAATTTCTGAAATAGGCTTACTTACAAAATTATTTCTTTTTCCGGATTTTTACCGAATAATTAAATAAAATGCATTTGCATTTTAGCACTTTAACTCTAAGCTTAAGAATAAATAATCAAATGTCATCGATATTTTTTTAATATAAATATTTTTTTTATTAAAAAACAAACCGAATTTAAACAATAAACTATAAAGTATAAATAATTGCTTAACAAAAGTGAAGTCGGTTTGTTTTTTGTTAAAAAATAATTCATTTTATGATTTTAAGTGATGGGTAGATCTTAAAAGGATACGACCGAATACGTAGTGGTTGTACTATTATTATTATTAAAAGCTTTTATTTAACTTGCAATGTACTCGTATGTTCGGGTGAAATCTTTGAGCTCCATTTTGAAATAGATATCTTCAACCGATTGAGCTGAAATTTTGTATCCATGTTTAGTTTGGATGACAATGCACGATAAAATATGTGACGACATTCTAAATCTAAAATGGAGGACCATACAAGTTGGCGAAATAATTATTTTTAATATCATTCTACAATATGGGTATCAAATGAAAGGGCTCGTTGAGAGCAACTCGAAAAATAATGTGATGTCATTCTAAATCCAATATGGAGGATATCGAAGACAGCCGAGTATCTATTTGGTCTACTTCTACAATATAGATATTAAATGAAATGGGTCGTTGACCGTAACTCGAAAAATGATATGACGTCATTCTAAATTCAATATGGCGGACCAGCCAAGATGACGGAATAGTTATTATTTATGCAATTCTGCAATATTGCATATATGATCAATAATCATAAAAGCTTATCGCGTTAATCAATATTAAATTAAATTAACACTTTAAAATTTTAAACTTTTTACAGATTTTATATAATTAAATTAGTACTGGTTTATTTACAAAAGTAAATCGCGCGACAAGATTTTATGATCATACAAATTGTGTATAATGAGGTTATGTGTTGAAAGTTAAAATTTAAAAGACAATAATATTTTCTCCTTATCAAATCGTTTAAATAAAAGCTTTTTGTAAAAAGTTTTTTTGCTTTTAATTTATTACATAGTAGCTTCAATCTTAATTTGGCATTCGGACAAGAACATACATAAAAAATATTCCCGCGAATTGAGAATTTTTTCCTTTTTATAGTCGGTTGAAAATGAGAACATCCTCTTTTTTGAAGTTGGTTAAAAAGATGCATTAAATGGCGATTTCTGAAAGTCTACAAAAAATACTCAAATCCTTTTAAGTGTGCCTATAAAATTTAAAGTGTTCCCTCGATTTCTCCAGGGATCAACAGATTTTGACATAGTCACCATGGGACCCACCTGTGAGGAATACATTTCAAACAAAAAATAATTATCGAAATCGGTTCATACGTCTTCGAATAATCGCTGAACATACATAAAAAAATCCGACGAATTGAGAATATCCTTTTGTTTTAGAGTCGGTTAAAAATGTATGAATTAATGTGTAATTTCGTATTTAAGTCCGTACAAAAGAAATAACGTTTAACTTTTATAACATTTTTGTTCCAAATAACCGACCTGTAACCCCATTAAAGGAGTTGGTCAAATCGACCTACTAGGTATAGTTCACATTTTAATAATATTATTTTTTTATTTTAGGTCATATTAATACCCAGAACGAATATACACTCGATTTGGAAAACATCGTTTGAAAGTTTACACAACGAAACAGTGCGCCGCATCATATCAAATATCGTGAAGAAACTTAATTTTTATTCAAATTTAACTTTTTCTTGGAACGAGGTGTCACATTTAGCTTACTGGTGGAAAAGTGCGCGCCAGAAGAGCCGAGCGGTATGTGTCACAATGTGAACATTGCAATTAATAGATATTGGCATAGTCAGTACAAATAGAAGCCTTTGAATATAGTACTTTCTGTCCATGAAAACCTTTGGTTCCATATTAGCGTAATTCTTATAAGCGTATAAGGTCTAATGGTTTAAAAAAATGCGACCTAAATTATTATTTAAGATCGGTTCAGTACTTTTTTGTAAATACATATATAGATGTTTTTCTTCTTAGAGCGCTTTGCAAATTAGTAATAAATTATTCATTTTTATTTTCACCAAGTGTAAAAAAGAATATAAGTAGTAATTCGAATTGTTCAAGCCTTTACAATTGATAAGGATTTATTCCTAATAGAACCCTGTTAGGAAAATTGACATAGCAGAGGGAATCTGGGAACCTAATTTTAAGATACTCTGTAGCCATAAAGGCACTTCTATTGCGTGTTGAGTGGCGGAACTCAACGTTGCTCTTTGCCTCGACACCAGAGCCAAGAAATGAAACTGTAAATTTAAATGAATATTCCATTTCTTCGAGAGGGGAATGGGGAATGAACCAACAACCAGTCGCATTTATAATCATACGCTCGTGCCTCTGCGCCACGACTGGCCTCTTTATCTTTCTTTTTACAGCTTCACGCTGTATCCCGCACACAGGGGGTAGGCAGAGGTGTTCCCTCACTCGTGTTAACACACTCCGTTCCCCACTTTCGGCTGAATTTTTCGAGGCATTGCGTGTTGAATGACAGAACTCAACGCTGGGCTTTTGTCTTGGTGCCAGAGCGAAAAAACATATTAATAAATAATATTCCCGAAACGCTGGCGTCATCCCATCGTGGCACAGGGCCTCCGTGTATATAACGTACACTATTTCCCCCAAAGCTACATCCTTACAGATCGAAATTAGTAAATTTCCATCTTAACGCATATGCACAATTGTAAACTGCTAGCACTAGTAGTAACAAAGTTTCATACATACTATCAAAACAACCCGTTAATGGTCGAATATCGCAGATACCCTTCTTAGCCCATGCAAAGTATGAGGCTCCTATTACTTAGAATAACGGAATTTAATATTCATTAACCACTCCAAAATCGATCCCTTAGTGGTCGAATATCACAAATACCCTTCTTAGCCCATGCAAAGTGTGAGGCTCCTATTACATAGAATAACGGAATTTAATATTCATTAACCACTCCAAAATCAACCCCTTAGTGGTCGAATATCGCAAGTACCCGTCTTCGGAGCATATAATCAACGTCAATGCAAACTTCGAGACTCCTAACACTTGTAGTAACAAATATTATAAACTCCAATAAAAATTATCAACCCCAATAACAATTCCTTAGGGGTCGAATATTGCGAATTTCCGTCTTAGTGATCACTTAATGATCCTAAAAAGTACCCCTGTGCAAAATTTGAGACTCCTAGCACTTGTAATCACGAAGCTTCATACAAACTATCAACCCCGAAAACAATTCCTTAGGAGTCGAATTTTGCAAATTCCCGTCTTAGCGAGCTTAGGACCTACGTCCTATAAATAACCTCCGCGCAAAATTTGAAACTCCTAGCTCTGGTAGTTTTTAAAATTTCGTGATGAGTGAGTGACCTTTCGATTTTATATAGAGATGAGATTTCGATTATTATTTTTTTATTGGACCGGATACACGGGTAGTTTGATAAGTGTTTGGTTCGGTTCTGATTATGGGATCGGTGGAAGTCGGGTTTTTTTTGTTTAAAATAGATTTAAGTAATTTATTTGTATTTGTAATAAGCTTACTTTGTTTCAAGGCTCTTCATCGTCTTGTCAATGAAGGGAGGCTAGAAATTACCACTGGAGGATGGGTTGAAACAGCAGAGTCTACTTCTCATTTGTTCGGTATTATCCATCAACTAATCGAAGGTAATTACAAAAATTTTATGCATGTAAATACAATATGCATAATAGAAAAGCTACATCTCATCCGATTAAACCATTTTTAAGTCACTATGTGTAAGTATATTTAGATTTTTGCGTAATAGAAAAAGTAAATATTGAAATTTGCAATATTATAATTTTTTTCAGGGCATCAATGGCTGCAACGTCATCTGAATTGCACTCCAGACATCGGATGGCTGACAACTAGCGTGACGCATAGTCCCACTTTTACTTATTTGCTCTCTTCCGCTGGAATATCACACTTAGTGTTCACAAATTTGCATTTTTCTTGGCAGCAATACCTCACTGAGTACCAATATACAGATTTTGTCTGGGTTCAGAATTGGGATAGTAATAAAAACAGCGAGACTAACCTTAATAAAGCTTTACATAAAATAGGCAACGAGCGCTACCCAAGGCATTCGGTTCTAGCACATTATTTACAATTTAATTCAGGTGGGTTCCAAGCCTGCGGTCCGAAAAGTGACGTCTGCAACATAGAGTTTAATTTCGCCAACATTAATAATAATATACATATCAATACGTTCAATGTTAAAGAAAAATCAGAGAAGCTACTTGAACAATACTCAAAAACTGGGACTACAACGTCCCATAATGTCATTATAGCACCCATTGGTGATCAATTTTCGTACGAATATCAAGCAGAATTCGATTACCAATATAATAATTATCATAAAATATCAGAATTTGTTAATGTTAATCAAAACATTTATAAAGCTACCATTAGCTTTGGTACGGCTAAAGACTACTTTAAAAGCGTATTAACAAATCATAAAATATTTCCAACTGTAATGGGTGATTTTTACAGTTTTGCTGACATTGGCAGTGGCAAACCCACGTACTGGATTGGACAATTTATTGCTAGTCCAATGCTTAAGATTTTAGTAAGACGCATACAGTCTACTCTACGAAGTACTGAAATTTTGTTTTCAATAGCTCTTAACTTTAACGTATTTAAAGAATATAACACTTCCACTTTATTAAAAAGATTAGCAAATGCTCGCGAAATAGTTGCCAGACTGCAAGATCGCAATATCGACGGTGGGACATTGACAGCGAAAGCGTCGAGATATGTCCAAGACGAAATTTTGAAAACAGTAAAAGACTGTTGGTATATCCAAGAAATATCCATAAGTTTACTCACTACCAAACCAGGACTTAATGAAAGCTATCTCGAAAAGTATATCTATAGAGATGGGGAGATGATATCTTCATTTAAATCCGTTACTTCAGGTGACCAAATATATATTTTTAACTCTCTCAACCATAAAAGAACTGAAGCAGTAGAACTTTTAACCAGGCACATCAATTTGCGTATAGTAGATTATAATGAAAAAGAAATAGAAATGCAAATTAATCCCATTTGGAAATATACCGCCGAAGGTAAAATAAAAATTTCCAGACAATATTTTAAAGTTTATTTTCTCGTCGTTATTCCTCCGATGTCATTTCAGCTTTTCAAAATAAAAAAAAGAGATAACGCCATACAAAGTATAACTGCAGTTTATTGCATAAAATGTGTAACTGATAATTCAGAGGATGGTTCAGAGTTACCTTTCAGCATTCATGCCTTGGATAAAGGTGATATACAACTTGAAAATTACAGATATCGCCTAACATTTGATGAGTGCACTGGACTACTAAAAACTGTCACTGAAAAAATAACAAATAGTGATAGAAAGGTTTTTATAGATTTTGGCGCGTATAAAAACTCACGTATCAATTCTGCTATAATGTTTTTATGTAACGCAACTACTAATACAACTTCTCGACCCATAGATGATGTCTTTTCAAAATATAGAATAAATCCAACATTAAAGGCAACCGTGATAATATCTGGCAAACTTA
Source organism: Heliconius nattereri (assembly GCA_013403645.1). Classification (NCBI taxonomy): domain Eukaryota; kingdom Metazoa; phylum Arthropoda; class Insecta; order Lepidoptera; family Nymphalidae; genus Heliconius; species Heliconius nattereri. The sequence continues at coordinate 101,622 of JAAIXI010000260.1, forward strand.
CAACAGAACTGGTATCTATTTATAGTAAATTCCTTCATCATAGCGTCAAAATATTTCACCTCATCGATAATCCTCTTTCTAATGCTATAAAATTAGAAACTAAATTAGATTTACAAAGTTTTCCTAAGAGCCGAAACCTAGAAGACCTATTATGCATGTCTATCACAACGGATATTAATAGTGGTAATTCACCGGAATTATTCACTGACAACAATGGCTTTCAGTATTCCCACCGAACAGTCAATGTTAGTCGACCCATCGAGTCTAATGTGTTTCCAATGACAAGTATGGCTTTCATAGAAGATGATAGGAATCGTTTGACTATAGTCACAGACCACGCTCAGGGAGTAACGTCACCGCAAGAAGGCCAACTAGTAATTTTGTTAGATAGACGTCTTGCCCGCGACGACGGACGCGGCCATGACAGTAGCATAACGCGTCAAACTCATTACATTCTATTTGAAACTTTTAAAGAACCAAAGATTCAGCAAACTCGAACCACTTCTAAAACTAATTTAAGATTACCGACTTTATCTGCAATTTATTTGGCCAATACTCTTAACTATCAATTAGACGTGTATTATATAGTTAGAAGTAACAATTGTCATTATGCCTTTTTTCCTTTAGTCAAAACAAAATTGCCTTGCGATGTGACAATTCTGAACTACAGGGTGCTGTTTAATAATATCTCTAAATTTTCTCCGAAGACAGCTCTTATGACACTGCACAGACAAAGCTACTCCTGCTCCATCGATCCTGGTGTTAACTTACATTGTGGTGGCAAAGAAATTATATTAAAGAAAGTATTTCATAACATCAAAGCAGCTTACCTAACTAACTTAGTGGGAACGAGCAAAGGTATCGAGGTACACGTTCTCAATAAAGATAATTTTGCACCAATGGAAATTATAACATTACGTATCCATTTCTAATTTACCAAAAGATCCAAAAATCGTAAATGATAGAAGGTATTTCATAAGTCAATAACTTATTTACCAATTTTTAAACATAAAATTAGATGATTGATCGAGAACGAGTCATACCAATCACCACAATCAGTGTTATATCGAAACTACAGAAAAAGTCTTCAAGCAATTTTATTTATATGTAGATATAGATAATTACACAAAAAGAACTCTTGGCCAAATTGGGACGCGGGGAAAAAATAAAAACAGATTGCTTTTTCCCGAGTTAAATATTTTTTAAATATGTTGATAACAAAAAAGTTGGTGTGACTTATTCCAATAATTTGTGATTTTATTCTGCTTTAATTAAATCATTATAAGCTACACATGTAAAATAGTCATATAACTTTAATTTATTTTCCCCTACGTTTTAAAAAACATACCTACAGTATGAGTATATTTAGCATGCTGTAAATAAATATTTTATAGTACGTAATTTGTTTCATTTAAATTGATATAATCTTTAGAAGATTTGATTTTTCAAATTCAAATTCAAATTCAAAATATTCTTTATTCAAATAGGCAATTATTAAAAGCACTTTTGAATCGTCGAATGAACATATGAATAAAAAGCTACCACCGGTTCGGAAGGCAGTTCTGCTGAGAAGAGCCGGCAAGAAACTCAACAGTTGCTCTTTTCAAAATCAATGGTACAATCTATTACATTAGCTGGCAGCTATCCTGCATGACATTCAATAGACATTAATTCCATACATGTTTATCCTCTAAATATTCTTGAACAGTGTAATACGCTTTACTTGTTAGAATTTTTTTTACAGATATTTTAAATTTTTGTAGTGGCAAACTAAGAATACACTGCGGAATTTTATTATATACACGTATACTCAGACCCATAAAGGATTTACTAACTTTTTGGAGGCGGAAACTTGGTGTAACAAGCTTATCTTTATTTCTCGTTCCTATCGTATGACTGTCGCTATTTTTGCTATGACAATGTATATTTTGTCGGACAAAGAGAATGTTATAATATAGAAATTGGGAAGCAACTGTAATAATACCTGCATCTTTGAAAACATCTCGCAGAGAATCTCGAGCTCTTAGATTATAAATATATCTCACGGCTCTTTTTTGGAGAACAAATATTGAATTGATATCTGCAGCACTGCCCCATAGCAGCATTCCATAAGATAAAATACTATGAAAATAGCTATAGTAGACTAGTCGGGCAGTTTCAACGTCCGTCATTTGTCTTACTTTTTTAATTGCGAACGCGGCAGAGCTGAGTTTATCTGCAAGTGCTTCCAGATGAGCGTTCCACTGGAGTTTGGAATCTATAGTTACACCTAGGAAAATAGCTGATTCCGACAAATTAAGAGCTTCTCCTTTAATTAGTAGACTAAAGTTATGTTTTTTAACATTTTGTAAAGTACGTACGTATTTTCAAAAAGGCGTACACCATGTCAAGTTGTTATTTTTATCTTGCAATGCAGTACTTACTTGATACTTTAATTTTAAAGTACATACTTAGTTATTAGTACAGCATTAGTGACAGAAGACGATACCAATAATTTGTATGGAAGCTTCGGAAGATAGATAGCATAGATAAACATATATTATAGAATCTGGCCAACAAAAGCTGAACCCAGCAAAGCGCGGTAAATTCAAATAAACTTATGCTGGTAATACAATGCATAATAGGAATTTTAAGTTTTGATACTATTAATTTCTTTTTTTAATATTTCTGATGAATTTATATAAACCATGGTGTAGATATTAATCTTATTGAACGAGCGAAGCGAGGTCTCCGTTTCGACAAGATAGGCCGATTTTGCTTTCGTCAGTTTGTCCGTTTGTTTGTTTTGATCTAGAGGCCATAGTTTTCAAGGGATTTGCACGAAAATTGGCACACGTGTTCCTTTTATAAAAACTTTGCGAATGTCATGGGCTTTTTCGATTGGGGGAAAAATGGGGGAGTAGAAGAGGGGAACCCCCTCTCCTTTTTCCGTAACGTCGAGTGATACCTCAAAAGACGCGTCTCTTTTTTTGATACGGGGGAAAATGGGGAACGGTGGTGGGAAATTTGAAAATATTTTGAGTGAGGTATACTGTTCACGGGACCACTAGTTTTGTAATTTATTAAATAACCCTCTAAATTAAGGATTCCAAAGTGGGGATGAAATTTTCACAAGTTCAGGGATACCGTTTTTTGTGTATGATGGCATGATAATTATATGTATAAAGGGAAAAAAAACACTACTTTAGTATAAAACTGTTTATTTATGAATCGTAGTCAAAATCTAATTCTAAATATTCCACACCCATATTCGATTCTTCAGAGCTGCTGGATTGACTATCATGTAACAGGGTTGCTGCTCAATAAATAACGGGGTTCAGCTTTTGTTGGCCAGACTCTATTCGCTTTCAACGACGACGATGTCGTATGTTGTATATGTATAGTCTGTGTCGTGACAGACGTTGTGTAATCTGTTACTTGTAGTGTAGCTCGTGTACACTCGTGTAGCTGTATAATCATGTATAATAGACAATATGTCCTGTATAACTTGAGGAACATATACTAGCCGCGCCTCGTGCTTTGTTACATTACCATTCGTGTACTTAATATGTGACTAACTTCATCTTCTCAGTTATTTACAGCAAATAAAATATGATGGTGACATTTTGTATAAATTAGATTAGTGTTGACGCTTTAATATTTCATTCTGACCCACTTCTCAACAAGTTTACGCCGTAATAAGGCTTTGTTTCAATCCTAAAGAAATAAAGCGACGCGTAACTCAAATCCTCTAATTATGACAGCAAATGTGAAAGAAGACTTTAGCGTTGTGAATATATTTAGATATTAGCTCTAGTAACTTGAATTTTATTCGTTTAAACAATGTTCATTTTAAATTAATTGTCGTGTATATATATGTTTATAATTATAAATCTACACAATGGGATTGCTCATATCAAAAATATGGAGCCTCTTCGGAAATGAAGGTAAGAATGTGACATCTTCATTATAAATATTAAAGGTCATAAAAAGTGTAGCTCCGCGAAAAGATAGCGAGATGAACTCCTGACATTCTTATGAGGTTCATTATTTTAATATTAATTACTTTAACCTAAAATGAGCTAAAAATGGTTTGTATGACAATTTACAGAACACAAATTAGTGTTAGTGGGCTTGGACAATGCTGGTAAAACTACAATATTGTACCAGCTACTGCTTGGAGAAGCTGTTCACACTAGGCCAACCATTGGATCTAATGTGGAGGAAGTAGTGTGGAGGAACCTTCACTTTGTGATGTGGGACCTTGGAGGACAACAGAGTCTGCGTTCAGCTTGGAACACTTATTACACTAACAGTGAAGTGAGTAGTTAAATACTAACTTATATAATGACTGTAACAAGATAATGAAACATTTATGTATAACACAATTATATAAGCCATATTATATAATGCTGTGCATAGTATTAATGTGAAAGTAGTAAACTAAAATTTATTTATGTGTTATAATGTAAATGTAATAACTAAACCACTCACATCATTGTAAGCACTAACACCTTGTAATTGCATTGTTTTCTGCAAACATTATTTTTTGGCAAAATGTTCACTAGAAGTGTTGCAATGATAAATTAGCTTTTGAGAACTCTGGGTTGACAGAATAGCTCAATTTTATATTTAGCACTTAGAAGGTTCTATGTTGATATTGACAGTACTTTTATTTCCTTAGCAAAGTGAAGGTTATTATAAATAAAAAATAATAAATTTACCATTATAAGTGAACAAAAGTAAACTTATTTAAAACAAGATTATTTCACTTTACTGATTTTTTATTTCTAAGATACTTTAATTGTTTTTAATAGGATTTATCACAATGACTTCTGTTGTTCAATTAATATGCATGTTCATTTTAATATAATTAAGGTCATTGAGATGCAGTGTGACGGTCTGGATTGTAAATGCAATGGTTGTGGGTCAATCCCTACTCGGCAGAATTATTTTCTTAAATTCCCCTCTGTTGAATGGTGTTAAGTGAGTCCCTTTACTGAACATTCAATGTTTCAATTAAATTCAGGCTAATAATATGATACAAATTATTTTGACACCTTCTCTGCCTACTCTGCTATATGTGGAATAGAGTTAAGTTTTTAAGAAAAAACTAAATATAACCAAAATTATAGTTCTTTACAAACAGAAAAAGAAAGAAAATGTTCTTATATTCTCTGTAGACATCACACCTTTGTTGTCATTATTACCAGCACATCCATTATAGACTTTAAACTTTGGTTAACGGCCCTCATAGGTAATTTAAATTATGATCTGATTGAATGCCTCAGCGAATGAAACATTTGTGAGAACTGGCCTCAGTTGCAATGCATATATGTGGATTGTCAATAATTTAAAGATTAAAGCAAATTTGAGTTTTCTATGTTTGTTCCTTATATAACTACAATATGAAAATTGTTTATAAGCACTAGAATATANAATAAATAATACACTGCTCACTGTCTTCTATATACAAGTACAAAGGTACTCAATAAAGTAATGATATTTCCTTATAAGAACACATTTTGATAAATTGTCAGACAGCCTTGCACTACCTTGCTATATATATATATATATATATATATATGTATTTACATTTACATATATTATGCAAGGTATATATATATTGCATAATATATGTATATAGCTGATGCTGGGTTGATGCCTACATTTGGATAAACTATTTATATTTGTATAACTACTATACTAAGTATAAGAAACAAGAAGGAAATTGTTTAGTTTATTTGGTAGTGCAAGGCTGTCTGACAATTTATCAAAATGTGTTCTTATAAGGAAATATCATTACTTTATTGAGTACCTTTGTACTTGTATATAGAAGACAGTGAGCAGTGTATTATTTATTAAGATCATTAAGCGCAGAGGTGGGTTCAAACCTCTCTTGCAACTAATACCTATATTTAAATTTTTATTATTCTGCTAAATTAAAAATCTGCGAATTTAGCTTTTCGTGAGTGAATGTCTTACTTATATTGTAATTAAATGTTCAATCAAAATGAACGCTTTTTTAAATTAGTTTGAAATAAATAAAACATGACTCTGAAAAACACTTTCATTAATGAGTTAATAAAATTTAGGTTAAAAAAACCTTTTTATGGTAAAATTAATAACTATGTAATATATTATGCCGTCGTGGCGCAGGGTTGACTGTATACGCGTTGGGTTCTGGGTCTGATATTACTCATAGGAATGCAATTTTTAATATTTTCATTTCCTCTCTCTGGTAACAGTTCAAAGCTCTACGTTTAGTTTCAGCACTCAACACATTACCCCGGAAAGTGGGGAACGGAAATGTTTTAATAGAAACGGAGAGTCATTGGATCAGTCAGAGAGTGGGTTGGATCCCAACTAGGAAGAATTAATTATTTTCAATTTTTAGATCTGGTAACAAAGCAAAGTGGCGTTGAATTCCGCAATGTCTCGAAAATAGCTTGGAGGGACTTAGCCTATATTTTAATATTTAGCAAAGTTTTAATTTAAGTATCTGGTTCTATTCCTGTTGAAAGCAAATATTTCATAATACAAAAGCCAACAATAAAATATAAAAAATATATAATAATAAAGTAATAATTTATAATATAATAATTTATAATAATAAAGTAATAATTTATAATATAATAATTTATAATATAATAATTTATAATATAAATTTAATAATGTAGCTCGATAATAATTAATAGTGCGATGCTATAATGCTCGCATATCACTTAATTGCGAGACATTGAGTGTTGAGTGAGGGGATTCAATGCTACATTTCGTCTTCTTATTAGAGCTATTCCCTGAATAGGAATTGAACCCACAACATAAATGAATGAAATTTCTATATATTTACATTGATATTCTTATTAACAATTAATTTACTATTCCAGTTTGTAATAATGGTGATAGACTCGACGGACCGCCAGCGTCTGGCCATCAGCCGAGAGGAGCTGCACCGGATGCTCTCGCACGAGGAGCTCAGCAAGGCCTGTCTGCTCGTATTCGCCAATAAACAGGTAATAAATAGGAATGTATAAATAGAGATCCAGTCTTGCCGAGAGTCTATGGTCGATCGTCTGAACCCGGCACTTCTGGCCATCTCTGAATGGGGTGATGACAATCTTGTCAAAACTCATGGGTGTTTATTCTCTGCAAACGGAGTCCCTTCGATCTTGCTCCGACTTTCCGAGATGTACCTAGGCTGATAGATGACCATCTTGAGCTTCTTGGCATGAACCTTACGTCAATTTTGAACTTTGGACGTTATGAGTCCTTTGCTACAACTGCAGCTAGAACACTACTACTAATAGTTTTAGAAAATGTTATGTATGTTAGAAAAACATTAATGATTTTACCAAAATTGGGGATACACATAATATTAATACTAGAAATAGGCTTATGCTTAGTGCAACTGTGACTCGATTCCATCGAATCCGTAATTCTTTTATGGCACAATATGTACGCTTTTACAATAGGATCCCAGAAAACGTCATTGAAATACCTTTGTGTGTTAAAGGTTATTACCAAATTAATGATTTTATAAAATGATAACACGCCTTGGGAATGAAATGCTCGTTCCAGTCTGCTTCAAAGGTATCATTGTCACAAATAACCGGTTCTTCTCAGGTCTGAGGCACTAACTTTTGTGAACTGGTGGTAAATTATTTGATGTAAAGCTTGTAACTTTTTATTTTGAATGGAAATATTTGAATTTTGAAAATTTATCAATAAAGCCTGTCATACAACGGTAAAGAAGTTCTTTCTTTTTCTGTAGTAATGGAATCATTAATACAGAAAAAAAAAGAAATAAAATAATAAAAAGGAAAGGAATATGGAGGCCAGAAGAGAAAAGAGAAAGACGTAGAGCTTGCAGAAGGTGAGAAAGTATATATTAAGGAAATGTGATTGATGTAAAGTGTGTAGAAGGAGAAGGGAAGTGAAAAAAGGAAGGAAATGATTCAAATGGAGATGATATGAAAGAATAATAAATAGACCCTAATTACTAGGTCAGAAGTAATAAATAAGTTTCTTAATAATTAATATTATAAGGTATATTAATAATTATAAATTCGGTATGACTCAAATATTGATAATGTAATAAGTAAAGAAATAAAATAATAAAAAGGAAGGGATGTAGTGTTTGTATCTTTGAACTGATTTGAAAACTGATTTGAAATTGTTATAATGGGGCCACATACAAATTTTCTCAATCCAAATTCAATAAAAAAAATTAAAATATAAAAAGTAATTTTAATAAGGTACATAAAAGAATAAAAATAATAATACATACAAAAAAATTGTAAAAAATAAAGTTTTAATAAATAAAATGTCAAATATAAAAGTAAAAAATTTAAAGCAATGGCCGTTAGTGTTCATTTACAAAAATAATTAGTAATAAAATGCAAATTAAATAAAAATACGTAAAAAATAAGACTTAACTTTGCTTAATATTTGATTCAATTATTTAAAAAAATACAAATAGGTATCTAATCTTAATCTTTTTGTACCATAATTAATTAAAATAATTACCCAACATTTTTATTTAGAATTAAATAAATTATTTTAATAAATTATTAAATTTATTACCGTTTTATTTAAAACGTTAATTAATGCATGCAAGAAAGTAAAAAATAAAAATTGACAAATAATAAAGCAAACAATCAAAACGGTAAAAGGCATTTTTGTTTACAATTAATTATATTCTTGTTTGAGCAATATAGTGTGAGCTCGATTGTACCTATAAAGATGTGTGGGTGCGAATTTCCTGTAAGGACGTAGCGCTCACACTGACGCACAGTAACTTGTATGGCAAAGGGATACCTCACTCTCATTTTTTTTGTACCTCAATATTTTTTTTTTTATATAATCTTAAATATTGCCACATATTCCTTTATCCATATTGCATAGTATATAAGCTTGTATTATGCATACTGAATGTTTATGTTGTACATAAGTGTGTATATAGTATATATATATAGATAGAAAAATATCATGTGCCATTAGATATATCAGCAGAAGCTTAGAATTTATTAATTATTTATTGACAAAAAAAATGATTATACTTTTCGGGCTAGTCTTGTATTCTCGACAACATTGTGTGGAACAGCTGATTATTTTTCGATATTTACGTATCCTCATAAAATTTTTGTATAATTTACTACAACATAAACATGATAGACAGATATTTTAATTATCGTATAGGTAAATGTGATTTGCTAAGCGTGAGGTAAAACAACATAACAGGGTAACACTGATCGAACGTTCTCTGCGCATAAGTATACTGCGCAATTTGCCGCGCGTGCTTCCCATTATCAATAACATATTTGCCAGACTATAGCATTGTCTGATACACCAGTAAAGTGGGGCAGTGTTGTCGGGGACACGGTGCAGGTCGGACGTGCTCCTGCGCTGCTACCGGTCTGGTGTAGTGGTGAGCCAGTGATAGTGATCCCAGTATTCCTTAAAGAACACACACTTGAGAGTGTGCTAGTGTCTGTGGGCCCATACACTAGCTAGCATCGACAAGTGGTACTAGTTCAGGAAAAAATCTGAAAACTATACATTTGTGGTTAAATTTAAATAAAATATTGCCTTAAAATCAAAAAGCTACAATTATGAAATTAGACAGCTAGCATCTATAGGTAGTACTTGTTCAGAAAAAATCTGAAAACTATACATTTGTAGTTAATAATAAATATCCTTAAACGGGGGACCAAATTTGATATTAAAGCCGCCAGTTCAAGTGAGGTATCACATGAAAGGGCTGAACTTCAAAAAAAGCTCCGAAGCGAGACCTCCAATCTTTGTGCGAAATCCTCGGTGGGAGAGCCCAAGTCGCCCTTGTCCGGTTTCTTTTTTTTTGTTTTGCTTTTTTCAGATTCCGATTATATTAAATTTTAAATATAATAGGTACAATCTGTGTTATTCTTCTATTATGTCACTTTAAGGGGCCGTTCATTTCTCGCTGCTTAAGCAACATTTGTTCAACAACAGTATCTACTGTGGTGTGTGTAGAATAGACATACGAAGGAGGCGGCGAATTCAAGAGTATTTGATTACGTTTAGAACAACCGTATATAATTTGTATTTATTATTGTTTCCAGGATGTAAAAGGTTCAATGTCCGCTGCGGAGATATCGGAGCAGCTGCAGCTGACGTCCGTCAAGCGGCACCCGTGGCACATACAGGCGTGCTGCGCTCTCACGGGCGAGGGGTGAGACGTGCTGCTTTTGTGCTTCCACTATGGCAATTGGAGATTGATGTTCACTATTTGTCACACTGATTTTAAAATCTAAATGGATCTTACTTGATTTTAAGTATAGCTCGATGAAGTACTCTGGTGAACCAGAGAAACTATGAAAAAATAGTAGTAGTTTACTAGTTTACGTAGTAAATATCACTTATTAACACTTTCATAGAAAGCGACATTTCACGTCGTAAAAAAATTAAGAATGTATATATATAAGGATACTTAGTTTGATAATAAACAATTATCTGTTTATAATAATGAAGAATTATCTAATAATACAGAATTTTCTGATTATTATCTGACATATCCGAATAAATTAATATATTATTTTATTTTTAAAGTTATAATGTGGATTATCCATCATTATTTTGCATTTAAATGTCAGTCATGTCATTTTGTACTTTTTTGAATTATAATTTTTGTTTTATCTCGCTCTTAATCAATTTTACTGTTTGTTTTATTAAAAATATTATATACTAACAGATACTTGCAGCTTCGGCCATTTAAATTATACGAATTAAATAATTTCATATAGTCTTCTCCCCCAATTGCAAACGTAATTGTAACACTTGCTCATCTTCAAAATGCATGTCTGAAATATTATTGGAATCCGCTTTCTGCTTAGCATCACCGTCATGAATACTGCGCGCTTTATGATCCTCAGTTTCTTCGATTTTAATTTTAGTGTTATTTCAGAATTTTTTCCCTCTGTCTTATTAACAGTCTTTGTCTGGTTTGCGAATAAGGCAGACGTGTACTTAAAATTAATTGAAAAAAAAAATTAAATATGTTTTGTAGCTATTTGTTGTGTTTAAGACATATAATATGAAATTGTTTATCTCAATAAATTTACAAGTGAACTTATTAATAGTCGGGAAGGTGCCCTAAGTTTCTATCATAGAAATGTCGCAAAAGAAATATTGTATTTTGGATGAAAACTATAAGATTTGCAATATTTTAGAATTTTGCTAATATATTTTGAACAAATGGTCACATTTTTAATTATTTTGATACGTAAAAAAACATGTCATTGTTGGCGAATTATATAAACCGCGCACTCAAAACAAATTTAAAAATATATCTTTTTTCCAGTTTGCACCTCGGCCTGGAGTGGATCGCGAGCCGCATAAAGAAGAAATGACGCGATGATAACCTATTATTCTTAGAGTTATTTTTACCACAATGTATATTTTAATAAATGAACTAAATCTTACCTTTTACTACTGACTATGTGACTATTGTCAATGTATAATAAATAAATACACTTATTATATAGATCATTTTATTTCAAGTACTTATATCATTGAACATAATATTTGTATGGCCGCGCCACGGCGAAATATCACCGTATAATTACAACAATAGCAACAAAAACTATCACAAACACTTCTAAATTATAGCAATTGACTCAAAATAAGTTGTATACAATGTAAACACCTCATACTTAATATATAAACTAAAACTAACTCTAAATAAACTAAATGACTACACAAAATATGTACATCTGTTTATATACAAATAAATTACACAACATTTAGCGCAGTTGGCGGCGCGGCCCCGGATACTGTCTAATTAGACATTCAGATATGAAACAATAGAATATCTTAAAAATTATAACATTAGTTTTCCGATTAGTTACAAAGAACATTGTTATTATTTATATGAGAGTGAGGTGGCCGGCGCCTGTATGTCAAGCCATGTCCCGCGTACAGGGCTAGCGAGGTAGGCAGAGGGAACTTGATGTTAAGACACTCCGTTCTCCGCACCGTCCTATCTTCTCACTCACTTCACGCTGCGCTGCTAGTGAGGTAAATGCCGAGACCGGCCTCCTCTATTTAATGTCTAACTACGATTACATACTAAACAGACAGCAATATTCAATTGATTTAAAAATATAGTTACATATAAGGTGCATTCGGTTTGAAGATGCAAATGCAGCAGTACTTCATAGCTTTGGCAAACACAACATTAACCTAGTAAATGCAGTACGGTCGACTTTTGATTGTTTTCTTCCTGCTACTTTCAGTGTACAATGCGCGTCGGCCGTACTGTATGTCACCCTAATGCACCTTAAGTAATTACGTAAACACGTAACATTGGACTAAGTCTCCTTACAGCGGTCGGCGTTCGTGGGACCTCTAGTCAGCACACAATTCGTGACGATTATTTGCAATAATCGCAAGTTTACATTATAAAGACATACATATTACATACACACCTTCAAAAATCCCAAACTTCATTCAATTGGCATTCACCTAAGCTCTATCTCACTATCCATTACCCTTGGACTCGTTCCTTAAATTTCATAAAAAACTTACTCCTAATTATTTATATAGCGAACACAACCGAAAATTAAATGTTTAATTGCACTTGAAATTAATTAAAGTAAATATTTTAAATAACAATAAGCTTTGTAAAATGTGTTCGCGTCAACTGTCATCGAGTGGCGGGAAACTAAAAGTTGTCTTTGTGACTTCATCTGTCGCTGTAATTGGTTAATGGCGGTATATCGGTTCAGTTCGGTATCGGTATTTGTATTGGCAATTGGTGTAAATATTATTTAAAAAAAAAAAAAAGAAGACAAACAATTAATCGTTTTGGATTTAAATATGAAATTGCCTGCCTTACTTCGCCGAACAACCCCATAACAGCACCAAAGCTTAAAATACATTTTTTTTAAGTGGGAATTGAACCCACAATCTTGAAATAAAATAATTCAAGTTCGTCAAATAATTCTCACGCACTAATTTACTTCTATTTCTTATTATTTCTTTTAACATTATCGATCTTTGTTAAGAAATTATATTATTATTTAATGATATTTTCAGTCTAGGCTAGTTTAATGACCTGCTACAGCCTCCCACCTTGCAACACTGCCTCGGTGACAGTTAACCTGCACACGTTTGACGTTATTTGGTATATAATCGCCTCCCTGCAACTCGCACCAATTGCGTATTACCTATGCGTTAAAAACAAACTAAATATGTACAAAACGTAATGTAACGTAAAACGAAACGCTGTCACGAGACTTATAATATACGTTTGTGACTAAGTGAGCATCAACGCGTCGTCGCTCGCGTGTCAGTACCGAAGTGGCCACTTAACATACCCTAACCACCACTACCATTAATCAGTATAAGTTAAGATCTACTGTATAGGACAGAGAAATTAACTGGGGTTTAAGAATATTGCACAACATCGATTTACAATGAGGATAAGGCAGGGGTCTACGGAGTCTACGGGGTAGTGGTCGGTAAAGAGACGGTACAAAGTTGTAAATAAATATGAAACATTTGCAAAACGTCTCAATTTGGTCCTGAGGTAGAGTCGAGTTCGGAATTAATATAAATCACTGGTATCGTTCGGGAGGCGGAGACGAGAGAAGCGCGAGGAGAGACTACGTCTTAGAACTTGATCCTATAGGTTTTGATTTCGAGGGGCGCGAGTTCGATTTCGTGGAATCCGGCAAGGTTGCGGAGTGTGGAAAGGCCGGTTAGGGTGACGGCGGTAAGATTGCGCACTCGCAGTCCTGTTAACGCTGTATGGCGCGAGAAGCGTGCAACTAGTCGCGCGTCACCGAGTCGACAGTTATGCGCGATGCGCTGTAGCACCATGAGGGCGGTAGGACTCGGGAGCTGCTCGATCGCGGCGTCCCCTATTGTGCGAAGTGTCAACAAATGCACGTCAGGGGGGAAGGCGGTGGCGAGCGCATGGTGCTGCGACATTTCCACATCACCTGCTTCGCTACCATCTACTATGAACACTCCCGGAGGATAGTTGAGAGCACGGGAGCGACGAGTGGCGGCGCGTGATGGCAACTCGTAATATGCGGAACTATGTTCACCCACAACGCCAGATACGCGCGCTGCACGTTTCTGCCGATCAGATCCAGTCGGCTCTAATAACAGCCAGTGCTCGAATAATGTCGGTTTGTTGTCAACTACGCCCTCACCGATACCGCGGTGGTCGTCGTAGAGTGTGCGGCGGTCTAACATGAGCTCGAGGCGACCGGGTTCGTAGGCGGAGGCACCCTGAGCGTGATTAGTAAGAAGTGTGAGACGAGCCTCCTCGTCCTGTAACCACGCCATTGTCGTAATTGGGTAGTAGTTGCCTTCAATGCCGAGCTTGCTCACCTTAATCCTCTTCTGATATTGAAAACCATTCTGATCGGTATAAAATTCGGGGATGTCGCCATTTTGTATGTTAGTCTGCACCCGCATAAATAACTCAGTCTCGCGGTTCTTGGGAGGGTTTTCAAAGTCGACAAAGTTTTCTATGCGTATAGCGTTTAATAGGTCGCGGTCGTCAACGTTGTGGAGGCGCAATGTGTGTGCAAGGAATGGTAAGTAGAGTGTATTGACGTCGGTGGCGATAGGGCCGGACACTATGATAATGTTTTCATCTTGCATACTTCCCGCACTAGCATAGGGATGAAGGACATCCTTCTCGGGTGCATCATAGTCGGGCATGAACAGGTACGCTCCTGAGTGTCGCTGTGCGCTCTGATAAGCACCGAACTGAATCTCAACAACGTGACGACGACGCGTGTCTTTTCGGTTAATTTGCCGCAGTAATCCATTATTCCTATCTATAAGTAGCTTCATTGCCGAATTTTCAAGCTGTATGTCGCCCGGCATCATTTTCTTCACAGGGAAGATACGTTCGTTTCCTTCTATTTTATCGCTGCAGTTGTTGCAGAAGATTTCGCAGTGGTGTGAAGCATTGACATGGTCTTCTAAGTTGAAGGTGACAGCACTGAGTGGAGGGAGGGTGGCCACGAATGTCAAGTCGAAAATCGACTCGCTAATAATAAACTTCTTGCCGCTGCTGACTATATTGGGTGCGATTTGGTACGGGACGTATTCCTTCAGGCGCGTGTCGAACACTCGTACGTTAGTAGTGTTGGATTTAACAGTGACGACCTCAGTGCGGGTGTGAGTAAGGGAGTTGAAGAGCACCACCTTCTTCTTATCAGTGAGAGAAACCTGAAGCTGCTTGGGTTGTTTGCCATATGTCTCCCACTCAGTTTGGCTCTGCAAGACACTCTGAGAATGCAAAGCAGGGTCGGTCACCATCAGTATATTAAGGGCCATCTCTTGCAATCTAATGCAGTGGTAGATACTAGTAAAAAGTTTAGTGCCGTAGTCGTACATCACACTGGACTTGGAAGTACCGGTGATCGCATCGTGGTGTTGGAACAAACCGAGATTTCTACGAGCCGTGATCAATTGCTCGTAAAACTTCTCCAAATGTTTTTCAGAGGCGGCAAGTTTCTTATCTTTGTTCTGTTTAATGTAATTCGAGACTAGAGTGAACAATATTTCAGCGGAGCGTAGTTGATTCTCAAATTGACGAGCTAATATTTTTAAGTAGGGGCGGGTGGTGTAATAACCGGACCAGTAGGCGGGTTTACCTTCGCTAAATATATCCGAGTAGACAAAGAAGTCACCTTTCAGAGAAGGAATATTAGTGTGACGTTGTTTGATCGCATCGAAATAGTCCAAAGGTGTGCCGAAAGAGACGTCAGCATTGAAAACGTGTGTATGCTTGTTAATGTAGGTAAACATTTTCATATAATTCTTGTACTGCGCATCGAACTCTAGGCTGTATTCGTACCGAAAGTCGTCACCGAGTGGTACTAGGATGACGTTATGAAGAGTAAGGGAGCCGATACGGTCGTACTCCTCGATGAGGGTCTTGGACTTGATATGGACGTTCTGGTCGGTTATTTCCTCATACTTCGCGGTATATTCCGAATACTCACCCGGTATTTTCCTAAAGTCGAAGCCGAGACATACAGCAGGATGGGGCCCACAAGTGCTTTTGATTGAATATATATCGAAGGGCTGGTTGTGGACGATCAGAGAAGGTTTCTTCTCTGACCAGCTCGCGATCCAGTAAAACTCCTCAATCTGTCGCTGAGCGAGCCATTGTTTCCATGCATAGTGAATACGTTGTATGATAGTGCCTTCGAGCCCACTCTGATCCAACAAATAGGGTACAGTCGGTCCGTGGCCGAAGGGATCTATAGACCATCCAGTCTTTGGAGATATTCCAAGATTAGTTTTGACCCACTGGTGACCTGAAAAAGTTTTAATTGTTTTAAACTTATGTGTAACTTTTAATAACTTAATAGTTTATAATGGTATCACAAGATGGCGATACTGCACTCAGTTCTGGTAACTTTAATAGAGATGTCACCATGAGGACAAATGTGAACTATGTATTATTGTGATTATTAAGTATTGTCCCGAAAGATTAGTGTTTTCTATATTTACCTTCAATGAACTGATCGACGAGTGCATAGATGTGAGTGCAGGCTTCGTCCGGCATCACCCAGCCACCAGTTGTTATTTCAAGACGTCCTTCCTTGATCAATTTCTTTAATGCCTTAAAACATAAAGACGACGTATTCACAATTTGTATATCACAATTTTTTGTACGACAAAGAACTTTTCCATTACAATCCCTCTGTCGGTAAGCAGAAGAAGTCACATTTCACGTCATGGGAAGAATCGATAATGCAGATTAAATTGTTTATAACAAAGCCAGAATATAGCTATTTTATAGCATATTGCTTAAAATGGTTTAGATTACAATTAGAAAGACTCGAGAAGAGAAGATTGTGTGACATAAAAAAGTTAACATTAAAACAGGAAGATAGTTTTTTTGTTAAGTTTTGTAATAAATTCCTACTAGAAATTAATTTAAAAAGTTTCCCCCGTATAATGCAAGTTCAACGGCAGTACAGGCTGCACTTCAACTATCACTAGATGGCGATCGCACACTTTAGTGACCACGTGCTCACTTGTCAAAAGTTTTACGTAACTTACAAGTATGTGCTACTATCGAACATAGTTAACTTTGTTTGACGTAATTTTTAAAAAAATTAAATCTTTTTAATTTGCTATTAGTTATTAATATATCGCACATTGAAAACAAAAATGACATTATACAAAGAAAGTTTACTTTTGACTTATGGCAACGTGTAGAATCTATGTATAAATATACAGTGTCAGTCAGTGTCAATTGCAAAGACACTTGCTTCAATAGTTTGATTAGTTTTCGCTGGATGATGCTAATGTCACTAAACCAGCAAGGCCCCCGGCAGCTAGAGAGAACGCTTGTTAAGGTAAGTCAAAAAGTAGTTTATTTATAATAGAACTTGCAAAAAAATACAAAATTACATTTGACATTTTTAGAAATGTCGTTTTTTCATTTATTTATAATGAAAACTGCAAAAAACGATGAATACTATTGTGAGTATCATTTACATTAATAGGTGTCGCTGTAATTACGAGGGCGTCATTTGATATTGTTTCCATTACCGATTGCATTAAGTGGCGGTAGTGCGCTACGTCTCTTCCGGTGGATTTCCAATATAAGTACAAACGACGCGTCACCCGGGTTCATTACGTTATAAGAGTTTGTCAAGACAACTTGTTATTAGAATTAGTATTTAAATATTATAACCACGAGAGTATATAGAATTGATTTGTGTAGAACAAGTTTAAATAAAGTAATTGTAAAATTGGATTTGCTGTCTGATTTGTTGCTTCGTCCAACACTATACTGACATAACTAGTATAGTGCCACTTCTTTACTCACTTAACTATGTTTAAATTATCTATATAAGGGATATATTCTGTTTAATGTCATTCTTCTGATTATGTCTGTCTGTCCCTAATTATGTAGTTGTTATATTAATTGAATGTTTTGATTTAAACAGTGTTTATTTTACTGTATTTCAGAAATTATAGGCATTATCATGGATCCATCAAGTAGCAGAGGAAACCAGAAGTAACAACTAGTGTTTGAGAAGGATTTTGGTTATTACTATAACCAAAATAGTTCGCTGGTGGAACTATTAATATTCTCCTTATAACAATAACAGCTTCTGATTTAAATGATATTATGAATAATTTACGTGGAAATAATAACAAAACCGATTCTTTATTCGCTGAACATAGATGATGACTTTTCTCCCGCCTCAGATGATGAAAACACGTATTTACCTCCAAAGAACAAACGCAGCTGATCTATATCAACCTCATCGTCTTCTAGCTCGTCTTCTTCTAGCTCATCCTCTTCTTCCACAAACAAACATAAGATAATAATAAAATTAAACTGAGCTTCGCCGCGCATAAGACCCACGCGATGGTAATTAGCAAGAAGCACAAGTTTGAAGCCCCCGAAGTCTACATGTCCGGCACCCAACTGAGTATGTGAACTGAATTTCAACGCGCACACATCTGCAATATGCAAGAAAGCTGCAGACATTTACAAACGACTAGCGTGCGAGGCGAGGGTAACGTGGGGTCTTAACGGCGATATAGTGAGAACCATATACGTGGCGGTGATAGAGCCAATCGTCCTCTACGCAGCAAGTGCGTGGTCTTCGGCAGCCGAGAAGCTGGTGATAAGGAAACAACTAGACTCGCTGCAAAGAGGATTTGCCCAAAAAATATGCAAGGCGTACAGGACGGTGTCTCTGACATCGGCACTGGTCCTCTCAGGCTTAATCCCCCTTGACCTTCGAATCCAGGAAGCCGCCAATCTGTACAAGATCAACCCTCACCCTCTCGGCCTACAAATGAAGAGCTGCATACGTGACATCCAGAACGAGAGCAGGACAGTGCGGTTCTTCTGGTTGAGGGCCCACGTTGGAACACCCGGCAACGAAAGGGCAGACGAACTGGCGAAAAAGGCGGCAATAAAAAGAAGACGGCGCTGGACTATGACAAAGTATCAATATCATACGTCCGAAAGCGGATACGCGAAGAGACTGTCAAGACATGGCAAGCGAAATATGAGGCCTCCCAAACCGGATCAGTCACAAAGCTGTTCTTACCAGATGTCAAAAAGGCATATACTCTGATAAGCAAAACAAAAATAACATCAACAGACACCCAGCTACTGACCGGCCACGGAGGTTTCGCCGCCTACTTGCACAGATTCCACTTAAAAGATAGCCCATCTTGTCTCTGCTATCCGCAATGTGAGGAAACGGTCACGCACGTAATCTTGGACTGCCCAAGATACGGCTTAGATCGAGCGATGCTGGAGGTCACCATCAACAAAAACCTAGACCAGCAATCACTCCACACCATCTTAGAATCAGAAGCCACCAGGACACCTTTCCTCACCTTCGCACGTAAAGCCATCTCAACAGCCGCGAAACACAACAGTTCGCCAGTCGCTCCCCGCGCCAATATTCGCACCACCCTCGCAAATATCCCAAACACCAGCACCTGCACCATCAGAAACCCCTGCACCACTCATACAAAATTCCCAAACACCAGTACCCACACCACCAACAACACCTGCACCGCTTCCACAAGCTCCCCAGACACCAACTTCCGCACCACTTCCAATCCCCGTACCAATCCAACAAACACACTCGACACCTGCTTCTCCCACACCAACAATATCAACAACATCAACAATGAATAAACTACTGGCCTCCCTCAAAAAGACCACAGGAGGCCTGCCAAAGAAGTGGAAAAAACTAACCACAGAAGAAAAACCGCCACAGCACAATCCACCAACACTGGCCACAACCGTATGTACCGGCAATGCTAAATGAGAAGGCAGCAGACGGACGACCCGGAATAAGGGTCAGGAGCGTAGCCTTGTTCATGGCCGAGGAATCAGAAAGGGTGGGAATAGCTTTCAGTCGCTCGGAACCGCCGGATAGAGTCCGAATTTCACCAGGACTAGCAGCCCTACTCAAAGGAACCACGAGTAAAACATCGGTGAGGTCAGGAAAAATAGACTCACTGACATGGCAAAGGCTGGCTGAACCCCCCTGCCGAATACTGCGGTCACAGAAAAAAGTGATCGCATTGCTTGAATGTGGGGAGAAATCTCCCTTTGCCCAACTTGACTCGATCCTCCGAAGAGTTCGGGAATGCACGCCGCAAGGAGCCCCTAAGACCATAAGCGTAGACGCAACGAGGGTAGAACCTTATAGAGGCAGCATAGCAAACTACTACGAATGCCTCAAGGTCGCCCACAAACACCAGCTAGTCATCTACGAAGACAGGGGGGAATGCCTTGACTTCCTAAAGGCAAAGAAACATCTACCTTCCCCCTCAACAGAGGCTCCAACCGAAACGCCGAAGCAGAGCGGATCCGAGAGGCTGCAAGAGAAGCTGTACCCCGAGCCATCCACAAGCAAGACCAACACACCCACCCCCAAACATAACATCTCGAGGACTTTGGCGAGGGCCATTCTGGGAGTCGTCTCTCCAAGGGGAAAAGAAACCCCAAAATGCTCTGCCTCTAAGGCTGACATTCCGGGAGTCGAAGAAACTCCAAAATGTTCTGCCTCTAAGGCTGCGCGCCAAACTAGCACGCAAGAGAGAGAGGTCAAAGCCTTTTTCGATACCCGAAATCAACGGGAACAAAAAGGACACCGCGAAGGCGTACTAGAGCACAGCAGGGGCAACATAACACTACCTGACCTAAAAATGGCCAGAAGCCCAAAGGAGCATGCTATAAATGCGTTCATCGAGTTCTTAGCCACATTAAAGGCAACCCGCGAGGTAAACACCAATGTCTGTAAAAAGATCCTTCAGACTTTCCAGAGAGGGAACTTCAAACTCCTGGAAGTGGAGCTCGATGAAGCCAAAGCCGCCATCTATGACAACGTCAGCTCCCGCGTCATTCACGGAAGCATGACGGGACAGTACATGGCGGCCTATAGCAGCACAAAGGGCTTTATAGGCCTGGTCGAAAGTGCAAGAGTAGACGATCCCCCCAAATTCCTAACATCAGAGAGCGACCAAGTGGTAGTAGTGGCCGAATGCACGAGAGTGATGCTGGACGATAGGATACTCGGAATGGCAAACGCCATTTCAAGCGATCCTGAGCCGGGCGCAGCCTTCGTGAATTGGGAGCTACCAAAACTTTCCTGGGTAAACGGGGTTCCGGGGTGTGGTAAGACAACTCACATTATCAAGCACTTCGATGAGGACACGGAAGTAGTAGCGACAACCACAGTAGAGGCCGCGAAAGATCTAAGAGAGAAGCTGGCGCACCGCCTTGGCACGAAAGCGACAAAGAGAGTGCGAACAATGGCCTCGATCTTAGTCAACGGTTTTCATGAGGGAATAGTTATAAACCGGCTAACGGTGGACGAAGCCCTCATGAACCACTTCGGGGCCATTGTTATGGCGGCCAGACTGTCAGGAGCGAACGAGGTCACACTCATCGGAGATATCAATCAGCTGCCTTACATCGACAGACAAAATCTATTCGAACTAAGGTACTGCAGGCCTAGCTTGACAACCAACATCACATGCGAGTTGCCTTGCACACACCGGAGCCCAATGGACGTCGCCTATGCCCTCGCCGGAGTATATAACAGCATTTACTCCGCAAGCCCCATTGTCCACTCCCTAAAGGTTCTCGGATACACCGACGCGCGAATACCACACTGTAATGACGGCACCCTATATCTGGTCCACACGCAGGAGGAGAAGAGGCAGCTGAAAGACCAGGGATATGGAGCTGGAGCAGGTTCGCGAGTCATGACTATCCATGAGGCCCAGGGGCAGACCTTCGCAGACGTCGTCATCGTCCGAACCGGACGCGCACGGATCCGAGTACATGAGAGCGTCTCTCACGCAGTCGTCGCAATGACGAGACACACCAACACCTGTGTCTATTACCCTGACGATGGCGGTGACGCAATAGGCAATTTCATCAGCCAAGCGGTGGGCGCTTCATTTACGGAGGTGGTGGAGGCGAACCTAAAAGGGGCAATGCCACGAAGAGACGATAGGGTGATAGAGGCATTGATCCAAAAACTTAAGGAAGGCGTTCTGCATAAGCCAGCCCAAATCTAAGACTCCACACTTATACATGTATAAAATAATTATGTATAAGACAGTTATATATTTTATCTATATATATAAAATCGAAAGGTCACTCACTCATCACGAAATCTCAGAAACTACAAGTGCTAGGAATCCCAAATTTTGCATAGGAGTTACTTATAGGACGTAGGTGTTCGCTAAGATGGGAATTTGCAATATTCGATTTCTAAGGGGTTGTTTTTGGGGTCGAAAGTTTGTATGAAACTTTGTTACTATAAATGCTAGGAGTCTCAAATTTTCTATGGACGTTACTTATGGGACGTAAGTACACATGGAGACGGGAATTTCCAATATTCCACCCCTAAAGGGTTGTTTTTAGGGTTGATAGTTTTATATGAAACTTCGTTACTATAAGTGCTAGGAGTCTCAAATTTTCTATGAACGTTACTTATAGGACATTAGTATATACAGAGACGGGAATTTGCAACATTCCACCCCTAAAGGGTTGTTTTTAGGGTTGATAGTTTATATGAAACTTCGTTACTATAAGTGTTAGGAGTCTCAAATTTTCTATGGACGTTACTTATAGGACGTAGTTGTTAACTAAGACGAGATTTTGCTAAGTTTGATACCTAAGCATGTAGTTTTGGGGTTGGTATTGTATATGCAATTTCGTAATAACAAGTGCTGGTGAAGTCTCAAATTTTGCATACGAATTATTTTAGTGTCTACGTGCTACCCTACATGGGATTTTGACATGGATTTTGAAACAAGATTTTTTGTCGAAATTCGACCCCTAAGGATGTGTTTTTCGGGATATAAGTTATAACATCTATTAACTATATAATGTATTTCATATTCTATACATAATTAAAGGATATAAAAGCGAACTCTGCACATGCAAAAAATATATAAAGTTTTTCTATCTATCTATCTACCTATCTATGAAAAATATAGGCCTTCGTGGCGCAGTGGCAGAAGGGTGTGGGTTCGATTTCCACTCGAGGTAATACATTATTGTACATTAATATTTTTATTTCTTCGCTCTAGCAGCAATTCAAAAGCTGGCGTGAAGTTCGGCCACCCAACACGCAATGCCTCGAAAAATTTAGTGGAAAGTGGGAAAGGAGTGTCTCAACGTTAGGTTCCCTTTGCCTATACTCTGTGCGGGATATAGCGTAAAGCTGAAAAAAGACTCCCGGTGTCTTTGATACCAACTTGCTCTTGCTTTCCGTATGATCGCGATACTAACTGATAGTTACTCGAAACGTTAAAGCCCAACATGTTGATACTGGGAGTATATGAGAATAACATTTTTTTGTTTAAATTAATAATGCTCTATAACAAAAAATTACATAAAAATGATAAGAGCCCTATCAGGAATGAATCCCTGTCAAGGCCAGTTATTTCACCTTTAAGTCTGTTTATGCAATTGTAAATTATATGAATAGTTCAAGTTAATACTTATATTTGTTTTTAACATACAGTGAAAGTAAAAAAAAGTAAAAAAAAAAATTAACCATATTGCAAAGCGCTCTAAAAAAATCTTTAATATATGTATTTACAAAAAAATACTTATAACCGATATTAAATCTTAGGTAATGTAGGTTGCATTCTTTTAAACCATTAAAAAATCTTATAAAAATTATACCAATATGGTACCAAAGTTATTGAAATGTTCATATTACAAATCACTAAGTGCGTTGCAAACATGAAATATTAGAACATATAGTAATTCAGTATATTGAATAAATAATTGTGTAGTTCAAGCGGGCGAAGCCGCTGGCGGTTGCAAGTGTACTATAATATGTTTTAAAAAAATAAGGAAAAGAAAAAAAAAGAAAAGAAAAAAAAAAATTGTCGGTAGGGGTCTCATCCAACCCCTCTAGTATATGCTCTAGATATAAGTACAGTTTAAATTGTCACAAAATTAAGTACGCCACATTAAAGAACTTTGATAAAATAAAAAAAGGCACGGGCAACTATGCGCCAGTGGATGTAGCTTTTAAAATAAAAAAAAATAAAAAATACAATTACAGAAAGAGTTGATGATACTATTCCACAAGTACATGATGATACCGTTACACCTCCAAATATTGACAGACAAGGACAAGAAAATAAGACTTGTTTGCGTAGTCCACTTGATACGTGTCTGATAACTCCTTAGCTAATTAATATATGTAAATGTCCGCTGCTAAGAAAAAGTAATACCGTGGGACCTTGGTGTATTAATTGATATGTCCCTGAACTGGAAGCCTCAAATTGATAACTTAACTGCAAGAGAGTTTGAAAACTTACACCATCTGCAGATTACTTTATTTTAAAAACAGTTTATTATGCTTTATGCCAATCTATCTTTGCATATTGTATTTTTATTTGGGGTGCAGCATCAAAGACACTTCTTCTGAATGATTTTACAATATTCGATTCCTAAGGTGTTGTTTTTGGGGTTGAGAGTTTGTAGGAAACTTCATTACTAAAAGTGCTAGGAGTCTCGATTTTTCTATGGAAGTCACTTATAGGACGTAGGAATTTGCAATATTCAACCCCTGAAGAGTTGTTTTTAGGGTTGATAGTTTGTATGAAACTCCGTTATTACAAAGGTTGGCAGTGTCAAACTTGCATGTTCGTTATTTTTAAAAGACGTAGATACTCGCTGAGACGGGTATTTGTGATATTCGACCCCTAAGGGATTAACTTTTGGGTTGATAATTTGTATGAAACTTAGTTACTACAAGTGCTAGGAGTCTCAAATTTTGCATGAGCTTTAATTATAGGACGAAGTTGTTAACGAAGACGAGATTTTGCTAAATTTGATACCTAAGAATGTAGTTTTAGGGTTGATATTGTATATGCAATTTTATAATTACAAGTGCTGGTCACAAGTCTCAAATTTTGCATACGATTTTTTTTAGTATTTACGTGCCACCCTAGACGGGATTTTGAAACAAGATTTTTTTTTTGTTAGTTGTAAATTCGACCCCGAAGGGTGTGCTTTTCGGGATATAATTTACACAGGTATAATATAAGTTACTAGGTTCCGTTTGCCTACACTGTGCAGGATACAGCGTGAAGCTGAAAAAAGAAAGATATCTTTATCTTTCAGATATTCCATCTATCCGAGGCCAGTCGTGGTGCAGAAGCACAAAAGTGTGATAGTAAATGCGACTGGTTGTGGGTTTTATTCGCACTCGAGGAAATGAAATATTTGTCATAAATGTATATTTTCATTTATTCGCTCTGATGTCGATGCAAAGCGTGACGTTGAGTTCCGCCACTTAATACGCAACGCCTCTAGAAATTGGCGCAAAATGTGGAACGGAGTATCTTAGCTCTAAATTCCTTCTGCCTATCCCACTGTGCGCTGGATACAGCGTGAAGTTGATTATATAGATATAAAAACTTAAGAATTAAGTCCATAAATATATCGATAATATAGGCTAAAAATTACCTAGTAGAATTTTTGTCTCCGATCGCGAATCATGCAAAAATTACTGGTCAGAAAATATTTTATTTTGATATGATGGATGCTGGCAAAACCAAAGTGTCAAGCTATAAGTGCGCTGCAAACATGAAATATTAGAACATTTGTCAAGACATCATGCCCATAGCATGAGAATTATATAAACTTAAAATTGGATTTTTGATATAATGCCATTTTTGTTTTCAATGTTCGATATATTGAAATATAATAGAAAGTCGTGGTGCATTTCTTACCTTTTGTTTAACCGGATGCGAGCGTTCCCACCAAGCGTTGAGAAATGATATTTCGGTCCAAATGAAGGTCATATTGTTGTATTCATGTAGCTTTTGAACAATGTTGTTAATAATATTCTTAGTTTTCGTCTCGAAGTAGCTCTCAAATGTCATCAGCCACCCTGGGTCGTTGTGAGAGTGCGGCACGACGATTACCTATAAAAGTTTTCTTTTAGATTCACGCTGTAGCCCCCACACACCAGTGAAGCAAAGGGAATTCTGGAGGCATTCCCTGTTAAATGGCGGAACGCCGTGCCTCGACACCATAGCGAAAAAATGAAAACATTAATTGGAATGGAAAATATTAAGAGTGGGAATCTAAGCCACGCCTGTGCCGCTGGGCCACGACTGGTCTACAAAGGTAATGCGATAAAATGAGGAAAATATTTAAATAAATAAGAAATAAAATTAAAATATATTAAACACTGCGTGACTGATAGACTATGCACTTTCCTCGGGGAACTACGCGATCTATGCCACGCTGGCATTTGGTACGTAAGAAGGATAGGGGAGCGCAGTGGAGTATTACGTACGAAGGGATTTCCAGATTTTCAAGACTTCACTTACCGGACTTACAAAGTAAAAATTTGACATTTGGGTAGGTTGGAGTGTAAGGAGTGTTTGTGCTTACTAAGAGTTTTTTCAAAATTCTCAAGGGAAAGGGAAAAAACGGGATTTTATAATTTACAGTCCCAACGACTAATTTGCTATAATATGTAAACAGTTATTACCCTTAGACGCGGTCGCCGGCTGTCATTTTTCATCTTCTCGTAGCGCTCTTCAAAGGATTTGTCCCAAAACTCTTTAGTCCTCAACCAGCTCGGCTGTAATTAAGATAATAGTTTATAATTTTATGGTCTTTCATTCGCTAAATGAGAAAGCTTTCGCTTACTGGCGTGACTCTTCAGACATCCTTGAGACGAATATATGAGAATGTGAAATATTATTCAAACTCAAACTCAAATCATTTTATTCAAAATAAGAAGTTTCATTTTTTCAAAACAAGATTCATTTTTTGAACGTCTAATAATCTAACCACCAGTTCACTAAAGTTAATGCCTCAGTCCTGAGAAAAATCGGCGCAAGAAACTCAGCGGAACTTTTTATTTAATCAATTTTATACAAATACAATATATTTAATTATTTGTGACAATGATACCTTTAAAAACAGACTAGGTAGCGCATTTTATTCCCAAGGCGTGTTATCATTTAAAAAATCATTAATTTGGTAATAATCTTTAACACACAAACGTCTTTTCACAATTTTTTAAAATCGTGATATCTTTTTCTGGGATCCTATTGTAAAAGCGCATTGTGCCATAAATGAATTACGGATTTGATGCAATCAGGTCAGGAGTCACAGGTGCACTAAGTTTAAGTTTATTTCTAGTATTAATATTATGTATTCATATTAATACTAGAAATAAACTGTCAATATATTGATTTCTTTAAACTTTTGCCTTAAGAAGTCTTTAGGGTCTAAGTTATAAATTGCACGAATAGCTTGCTGCTGCAGGACAAATATTGGTTGGATACCGGCTGCATTATGCCAAAGTAAAATCCCATAGGACATAATACAGTGGAAGTAGCTGAAGTAAACAAGCCAAGCCGTTTCTACGTCAGTTAATGATCAAATTTTTTTGATCGCGAAAGCTCCTGAGCTAAGTCTATTCGCCAATCCATCAACATGGGGTCCCCATTGGAGTCTATGGTGATACCGAGTAATACCGTAGAATCGACAGGATCTACGGGTTCACCATTTAAGAGTACATCGGCTTTAACAATTTTCATGTTAGGTGTTTTAAAAATCATGCATTTAGTTTTCTTACTATTCAACAGTAAGTTATTAGCACTGAACCAAGAGAGAGAGAGATACGAGAGATAAGAGAAGTATATAGAGACCGTAGCGTTTGGCGCTCCCTTCTCTCTGTCTACCCCGCTAGGGATAAAGCGTGAAGCTAAGTAAGTAAGTATTAGTAAGTATTAAAAAATATTGTTTCTATCCATAGTGTGGAGCACAATACCACTTTAAAAATGTTAAAAAACTGCAAAGCGTTATTAGACAAAGAAGTGGTAGTCCGTTAACTATAATTGTTTTAGCTCGCCATCGGACACAACATGGCAATTTAATTTCCGGCGCCGGTCTCCTTCGTCCACCACCCTCCACCGTTAGCCGCCTGCTTGTTTGTTTTTAAATCTAATATACTAATTATTAGAAGGTTAAGTATTCTTATTGTAAAAGATTTCACTTTAAAATTCAACATATAAGGTTGAATCTGTAAATTATAGATTTTAAGAAAAAGTAAATGTCTACTCGTAAATATTATTGACTTGGAAAAAAAGTCCCGCTTTAATGGTGGTAAATTGTTTGGCGTTTATAAAATTAAGCTTTTGACTTTGAATCCCATTCGGAATTGGCGATAGTTAAAAGCATACAGGCATTCGATTCTCTTTCGTTTTCATAACAACCACAACCGTTGCGTTACATCCACACGCTTGTGCCGCTGCGCCACGACGGCCTGTAAATTATATATTAAGGCAAATATCATTGTTTTCCATTTTTAAACAAAATGTATAACAATTTACGCCCTTCGCTCTATTCATCACATGCTGAGGCCATGTCTTGGTAATGTTCATGATTTGAGAGAAACTTTTAGTAAATAGATGATGGATAGATGTATCTATCTATTTATACATATAAATGAATAATCATGTTGTTCAAGCGGACAAAGGCGCAGGCGGGCCGCTGCGCTGCTTTAAAAATAAAGTTACATCACCAGCAAGCCGAAAACGGGACGTGCTCCAGATAAAGTAGAAAACGAAATGACAGCTTTTGAATTTGCCTGTCTGGTGGCGGACCACCACCACGAACACACGGACGATGGCTGGTCGGTTTCGACGGTAATTTGATTGTTTTTTTCGGCCTACTACCATTTGCTAAATTTTATTTAATAGGATGACATATTCTTGACAAATTTATTTTCAGTAGAATAAAAGTAATATATTTTTAAGTGAAACCATCGTTTAAGGGCGTCTCAGCGTAACGTCTCACCAAAGACGTGACGGGTATAGGCTCGACTCCCAGTTGCCCTGGTAGAACTTGTAGTACTTGTAACTAACTCCGTCTAAGTTGTAATACTTGTAAGTACTACAAGTTGGACGGAAAAATCGAAAACGAAACAAAGTGTCTTAACACTACGTTTCCTCTGCTTATTTTCCTATGCGGGAGTTTGAAGCCGCCGTAGCGTAGTTTGTGTATAGCCCGAACGTAGATAGGGCGCTTGAAAGCTCTATTCTGAAATTTAAGCATTCTTTGCAATGGAACGAGAATTTTTTAACATTAATTTCATACCACATACGAACCATAATATGACTACTTAACAATAAACAATATACTTTATACTTTTAAAAAATATTTAATTAATACACCTAAAACAAAAACAAGAAACAAGGCAAAATGAAGAGGTCTGTCCAGTCCTCGCTAGTCGATGATTTTTAAAACGGTGAAAAACTTTATTAAATTACAGCGAATGAATTTCAATGTGCTCATTTTCACACTTTATTTTTTTTAAAAGAAAAAAATATTTTCTCCTTTTTAAATCGTTTAAATAAAAGCTTTTTCTAAAAAAGGTTTTTTGCTTTTAATTTATTTTTTACTTTTTAGTTACCACTGGCTAGGTTTCTCACACTAGATGTCATATTATTTTTCTAATTATTCTCGGCAAGCCCTTTCAGTTGATACCCGCATTGCAGAGGTGCATAAATAATAACTATTCCGCCAACTTAGATGTTCCGCCATATTGGATTTAAAATGACGTTATATTATTTTTCGAGTTTCTCTCAACGAGCCCTATCATGTGATATCCATATTACAGAAGTGCATAAATAATAACTATTCTGTCATCTTGCACGGTCCGCCATATTGGATTAATAATGCCGTCACATCATTTTACGAGTTACTCTCAACAAGCCTTTTCATTTGATATCCATATTATAGAAGTGCATTAAGTATAACTATTCCGCCATCTTGGATGGTTCGCCATATTGGATTTAGAATGAAGTAACACACCTTATCGTGCATTATCATTCAAATCAAACGTGGATACAAAATTTCAGCTGAATCGTACGAACGTCGTACCTTTCATTATATGAAAGCACAAAAAACTTGAATAGTCCTATATCTTATAAAACAAAGTCGCTTTTCGTGTCGGTCTGTCGTTTCTAACTCTTCTTCTTCTAAACCACTCAACGGATCTTGATGCGGTTTGCACCATTAGGTCGAGTATTTTTCAAGGAAGGTTTATATATGGTTTATTTTTTGTACATTCTTATGTAAATTAACATAAATAAGATAAATGTGTATAAAGTCCTACCCGTTGAGACACTTTCGCGCATGCGCTGCTTTAATGGTAAGTACTACATGAAAATAATGTACTGGAGTATTGTTCCTCTTAATAAGATCTACAAAAAAGTTAGCGACGACATATTCGTATCTTTTAAGAATAACGTGTAGTAATCATTTTTCTGTCTAAAAATAATAATTTCAATATTTTTTTAATGTGAAGGATATTTTTGCATAATGGTATTAATCCTTATCCTTTAAAATACTTTATTCATTTTCTACGTTAAACGAAGATAAAATTTGCTTTTTACACCATTTCGAAATTGCGAATAGTTTTAGAGAAAAACGCATTTAATTATTGACACATCACGCCGTTGACACATCAGCCGTTTTACTTATCCCTTACTCTCAGGATATAAATAAGTATATTAGTGACGTTGGCCATTTAATGTAGATCAAAACTGTCTTTTACTGTTTTTCATTTTAATAAGTACTTTAGAAGTTGTTACAATATCAAAAAATGCTTGCTGCGAAACGGCTCGACACTCGCCATGAGTCGCCCCGCGCCCCGCGACGTTTTGCTATAGCGCGTCCGCCGCGCCCGCCTGCCTCTACAGCAAAGAAGATGTAGATGTGTTTGCACGTATTGGATAATTGGAGTTGAATGTCTTATTTCAGGGAGATATATTTGGTTTCATATTGTATGTAGTAGTTAGTAGTAGTTTTCCTTGACGTAGCACGCGTATTCGACGGCAACTGGCACACGCACTTCATAAAGTGCTCAGAACCGGCACCCCCACAGTACGTCTCGCATGTCTTTGCCGCTCTGCTTTGTAAGTGACAGGATATTGTGCGTGAGAGTTGAGAGTGCGAGGTCTAGCAGCGACCCGATATTTTTTTTAATGGTAATTACGTCGTTGTTGTATTAAATAAACGATAGAAATGTAATGCTTGAAAGTAATAATATTTCGACACTCGATTAGTAATATTCTTCTATTTTAGTACAGAAATCAAACGTCAATAATCAGCCATAATAAAGCTGTGCTCGAAAGCAATAAAGTGAAGAATTTACAACCAATAACCCGTACGAATGGATGGGAACGAAAATTCCACCCAACACGAGGTCGAATAAAGGCATTGTGAGTTCTGCGACTAGCTACTGTTTGAATGTAAAATTTACGATTGGTTACGTATAAGGAACCTACGAGAGGTCCTTTTAAAATTGGAGCCTCTCTCGTTGTAGCTAACGGTTGTATTATGAAAATAAATACTACTGATGTTATATTTACGGCTACGGTTTTTAAAAAAAAAATTCCGTCTTCACGCTGAGGGGGCAATCTAGTGTTAGGACACGCCGTTACCCACTTTCCGCCAAATTTTCGAGGCATTGTGTGTTGATTGGCGGAACTCAATGAAATCGTATTTCTATGAAATGATGTATTTCTATGAATGAACACATAAATAAAAGCGAATATCCAATCATCAACCCACTATTAATATAAATAAAAATTAACTTTATAAATAGTTTCAAAATTCAAAGCTTATTTTGTCACTTTTGTTATTATTATAATAACAATAAATAACGTGATAAACGTTAAAAAATATAAATTAAACAGTACGAGATAAATTTTGCATATACAAATAAATTTACATTCATATCGAAATAATTCAGCGATTCGCCGATTCTAATTATCGATTCATTCAAGTATTAACGTCATATATCTAATTTTTTACCCGACTGCAAAGGTAGGGTTATGTTTTACGCGCGTATCTTGTATGTATGTATGTATGTATGTATGTATGTAATATTATTTATTACCTCATATCTACAGAACCGCTGAACGGATTTACATAATTGAGATCTCGTTAGATTTGTCGTAGTAGCCTAAGTGATCTTAGATATGTGACGTTAAGAAAATGATTGCAGTTCAACTCCCTTGTACTTAGTGAAAAAAATGATTGGTTTTTTTCGAATAACTCAATATGGGTATAAAATTAAAGGGCTCAACACAAAAGGTAAATTGACCCCGCAAAATTTAAATAGGCCCCCTAATGTTAATTATAATGAACTATTGGGCTTATTTTTCTTTTAGACCGTCTGTTTTTTTTTTCTTTTGGATACCAAATAATTATCAATTATAGAAAAATAATGTTTTAAACCTCCATGCGAGTAAGACGATGAGACGGATTGCTTAGCTGCATTGAAGGGACGGCAAAGCGTCAGCTGTACGTTTATCGGTACACAGTGCAGTGGACATGCGACGTATTCGTAGGATATGCGAAGTCAATTTAGCTGACCGAAGCCGCACATATGATGCAAGGTACTAGCAGGGATGCCACGAGGAGAATGTGGAACAACTTGCTCAGGTGGTTTGGGCACGACAAGAGAATGAGCGATGAAAGAATAGCAAAAACGATTTATGAAGGTGTGGCGGGGAGAGAGGCGTGGCGAGGGTCCACGTCGGTGGACCTTCGAAAACACAGTATCGATGATACTAGAGGTTAACTTCCCCCACTATCATCGATGTACACAGGATCCTCCCTGAGGGCTTGTATGAAGAGGTTGATGACACTGGACACGACGAAAGAGAAAGGTTCTCTACGTATCAACGTGTCAGTAGCGTTACGCTCTTTCTCTCTGCTTTATCACTAGCGGTTTATAATTAAAGGTTAACATCATATAATTACGTTTTATAATTATATTAATGTATGTTAGACTAATATTTAAAAGGAAAAAGGCTAATCCTATATCTTATAAAACAAAGTCGCTTTCGTGTCTGTCTGAACTTTCTAACTCTTCTTCTTCTAAACCACCCAACGGATTTTGATACGGTTTTCACCATTATGTCGAGTATTTCTCAGGGAAGGTTTATATATAGTTTATTAATTGTACATTCTTATGTAAGTTAACATAAATAAGATAAATGTGTATAAAGTCCTACCCGTTGATAGACTTTCGCGCATGCGCTGCTATAATGGTAAGTACTACATGAAAAAAATGTACTGGAGTATTGTTCCTCTTAATAAGATCTACAAAAAAGTCCGCGACAGCATATTCGTATCTTTTAAGGATAACGTGTAGTGATCATATTTCTGTCTAAAAAATAATAATTTCAATATATTTTTTAATGTGAGGGATATTTTTCCATAATGGTATTAATCTTTATCCTTTAAAATACTTTATTATTTTTTAACGTTAAACGAAGATACAATTTGCTTTTTACACTATTTCGAAGCTGCGAATAGTTTTAGAGAAATGCTCTCAGCATATAAATAAGTATATTAGTTACGTTGGCCATTTAATGTAGATCAAAACTGTCTTTTACTGTTTTTCATTTTAATAAGTACTTTAGAAGTTGTTACAATATCAAAAAATCCTTGCTGCGAAACGGCTCGCCACTCGCCATTCGTCCCTCCGCCCCCCGCGACGTTTTGCGTCCGCCGCGCCCGCCTACCTTACACGCATCGGTGGTTCAGTGGTAAANTCTGCTCTAAAGCAGGTTATCACCTGAGACCACGGTCAGAGAACCAACGCCCTGATGTCGTTGGGAGCTACTACTGGCATGGCCGAGAGAATGCTTCAATTTTGCGTATGGCAAAGAAAATTTAGAAGTGATTGCACGTACTTTGGAGTTATCCAATAATTATAATGTATTTCCACGCAACATAGTTGGTTACATCTTTCGTTTAAGTATTTTTGAGTAAGAGAATAGTAGGTAGTCTCCTTCTTCTTCTTCCTCCTGGCATTAATCCCGGCTATTGCCAGGGTCTGCCCTCCTACTCAACCTACTCCACTTTGCACGGTCTTTTGCTAAGCACGCTACTCATCCTACTCAACCTTATTCAGCTTTGCACGGTCTTTTAAGAATAGTAGGTAGTCTGTTGTTTATAATTTCTTTCCTTTAAGTTTTCTATTGTTTGTGTTATTTATTTGTGTTTATTTTAAAACAATTGAAAAATCCTTATTGGAACTACAAAAATGCGGGTTGCATTAGGGTTTAATTAATTTTCACATTATCTTAAGTGCTTTGCGAACATATATTATATGAATAATTTAGTAGTTAAAGCGGGCGAAGCCGCGAGGGGGTCGCTAGTCTATATATATAAAAGGACTTGTCCTCACAGACTGAGACGCACGCACAGCCGTAACCGCTGATGAAAGGAACGTGAAATTTGGACAGATGTTTACTTTCATAATCTGGACATCCATTAAGAAGGGATTTTGAAAAATTTTAACCCTAACGGGGTGAAATAGGGGTTGAAAGTTTGTATGGAAAAAAAATTAAATCGGCACCGATTCTTATAAAATTTGAAATTTTGATTTTTAAAAGTATTTAATTGAACACGTATTTCTCCCCCCTAAGGGTGCAAATAAGGGGTTGAAAGTTTGTATGGAAAAATCTTTAAATGGCCACCGATTTTTATAAAATTTTAAATTGAGACTCTTAAAAATATTTCATTGAACACATGTTTCATGGTGTATTTCACGCCTAAGGGTCCAAATAAGCAGGCGAAGCTGCGTGCGCCTACTAGTATGAAATATTCATAATTTTTACAATATTTAATGTCCAATCCCAAATCTATAGTAACAAACTCAAATCTACCACAGCCACCACGTGTACAATGTACAAGTCCCTTTGTTTGCACAAATAGCTTTCGTAATAGTTATTATAGCCGCGCCCGGCTCGGCTCGGCTAATTCTCGTAAGCTTATTGTTAGTCCAACAGTTGAGCGTTTTCACACTAAATAAACCCATGCTATTCATGTTTTTTTTAGATAGCTAAATATTTTTAATAAGCATATTATTAATTGAGGGGAATTTTCTAATTATAATCGATTTTAGAGGCTCGCAATGCCTCCAAAATTATAACCCAGCTATGTGCGGGATACAGAGTTGTAGGTTCAAGTGTCATTAACACTAAGTTGTGTTGCCCAGCATATATATAAAAAAAAAAAATAACGAGAAGTAATAAAGACTTTAAATTAACTTTATTATTAAGATATTCATATTATCTCGGAAATAGAGGCCAGGTCGTAGTGCAAGGGCACAAGCGTGCGACCGTAAACACAACAGACTATGGGTTCGATTCCCATTCGGGGAAATAAAATATTTCATATTTTTATTTCTTTGCTCTGATGCCGAAACATAGCGCGGTGTTAAGTTCTTCCAATCAGCACGCAATACCCTTAAAATTCACCGGAAAGTGGGGAGCGGGGTGTCTGAACACTAGGCTCCCTCTGCCACCTCTGAAAAAAAGAAAAATCTCGAAAGACTACTCAGTATCAACTAACTTTTGATTTTACTGTGCTGTTTGGCTATACCAGATGATAAAAATTGCAATTAAAAATTGAATATTCATGTTGCTAAAAACCGAAACTAACTTAAATTGAGCTTTGAATTTTAAAATAAATATTTTTCAATAGACTCCTGTTGTTATCTGCATGTCACCAAAATAAAATTAAATGTTTTATAAATTCTATCTATGAACATATTTGCTTGTTTAACCCTATACGGTTAACGTTGAAAACCAATTTTTTTTTGTGAAAGAAGGTGTTAAATACATAATGTGAAAGTTAATAGTAACATAGGCATAGGCAGAGGGAACCTGGGAACCTAGTGTTAAGATACATTTCGGTACCCCATTTTTCGCTGAACTCTCGCCGCAACGCCGCGCTTTGCTTTACTCTATCACAGATGTGAAAATATTAAATATCTAATTAGCAACAAAATAAACAATAATGGTACTTAATTTTCAAAATATAATAATAATATATTTTACATTATAAAACGGAGTATATTATATTTTGTATAGAAATACGTTAATTATAATGCCGATTGTATTCTTAATTACAATTTAAATTGTAACATACAAAATCCCCGCTCAAATAAATAATATATGTATTGTGTATTTCTCATTTCCGTCCTCGAATCTTTCTGCCGCGGACACTTTTGATAAATAAAATACAAACGCACCACATGTTTATATTAAACGATAAATACGCTAGCCCTTTTATCTGCTGCTTTTTGAATAATATCGAAAGAAATATGCAATAATCTTATATATTAAGTGAAGAAGTTAATTGCTTTTGGTATTGGCAATTTTGTAAATTGTTTCATTTGTATTACTAGCGACACGCGCGCGGCTTCGATCGCTTGAAATATATGATGATTTATTTAATTCTATTATTACACTGTATTGTAGTGTAGAGTCAACGTCTTGGTACAGGGGTACCAAAGGTGTGGCTGTAACGCGATGATGTGGGTTCGATCCCATCGTAAATTTATATTTTCATTTATTCACTCTGATGTGGAGGCAAAGCGCGGCGTTGAGTTCCGCCACTTTACACACAACGCGTCCTTAATCTCTCTGTCTATCTGAGAAGGACTGGGAAGCTGATTTGATTTTTATATTTTATATTTACACACACTTGCTTCTGCACCACGACTGGTTACAATGATATAAAATATCAATAAAATATTTACCAATATCAGCATAATATCAAAACTGCTGGCAGCTTTGCATGAAACGCATGTAAACACCAATACAACACGTATGCCATTCAATTTAGCAATACATCTAATATATCCACTATGAAAGGTTAATCTCTAGATTGAGGCGCTTAAAGGAAAATAGCTTTGACATTGACTATTGAAATACTAACGATGTATTAACTATTAATAACTATTAACTAGTATAACAACTTGGGTTCGATTCGCAATATGGGAAATTATATACTGAATATTTTCATTTATTCGTTCCTCTGGTGACGAGGCAAAAAGCGTGGCGTTGAGATACGCCAATGAACATGCAATGTCTCCAGAATTAGGCGGGAAGTTGGGAACTAGAGTGTCCTAGTGGGACCTGTCTTGGCCTTGGCCTTTTTTAATACATGGAAACATAATATTAAGACACTCTGTCCCTATAAAGATACTTCCGTTCCCTATTTTCCGCCGAACTCCGAAGGCATT
This sequence comes from Heliconius nattereri, assembly GCA_013403645.1. Classification (NCBI taxonomy): domain Eukaryota; kingdom Metazoa; phylum Arthropoda; class Insecta; order Lepidoptera; family Nymphalidae; genus Heliconius; species Heliconius nattereri. The sequence continues at coordinate 138,737 of JAAIXI010000260.1, forward strand.
ACGTGTTGACTGGCAGAACTAAACGCCGCGCTTTGCCTCGTCACCAGAGCGAAGAAAAATAAAAAAAATAAAATATTAAATATAGAAATATTAAATATTTCATTGCCCCGAGTGAGAATCGAAACCATATCCGTCGCCGATTACAGTCACACAGCGGAATTAGTAATAGTTTAACTTAAAACACATAAAATGAAAAATTAAATAAATTAATTTTTAATTTTGCGCACTCATGACATTTCATTACTTAGAGCTAGTAGGTTCTAATTATAACGTCGTCAATTTTACGTAGTTAAGAAAGTCCTCCGAAATAATCAAGTGACGAGGGCAGGGAGTGACGAAATTGGGGCAAGAGAGAAAAAGTTGATACAGTGGGTAACTTGGGAACCTTAATTTATTTTACGCTTCCTCCGTTGGTTATTTGAAAAGTTTCAAATCGGATAACGGGAGCCGTCAACTCGCTCTGTCTGCGAGTTTACTTATCTTGAACGGAGCATAATAATGATAACACTTTTACTTTGGAGCAAGAAATTAAATGTTATTTTGACTGGTTGTGGATTCAAACGATTTAACTTTTTAAATTTTCCTCGCTCTGGTAACAAGGCAAGGCGCGGCGTTGAGTTACGCCACGCAACATGCAGTGCCTCGAGAATTCGTTGGAGAGCGGGGAACGGAGTGTCTTGACACTAGGTTCCCAATGCCTACCCTGCTTAGCTGTTCACATAAGTATGTCTATTATCTAATTGATATTCTATTGTTTCAATTATTAAACAAGATCGATCCATATAATACGAGACATAGGCAGTCATTAACACGTTATTATACACAAATATAATATATGATAATACCTGAAGCGTTAAATTGCATCTATTTTCTATTTAATTTTATGTTTACCTACGATTTACATATTATGTGGGTTGTACTATTTTTGATTTACAATGATAAAATGAAGTTTAGTTTATATATACAAATATACATATTTATATATATATATATATATATTATTTGTGTTAGTGTTAGCAAAGTCGATACTAGCTCATGGGATCCACTTGTTGTGCATATTTTGTCACAAAAATTAGAATAAGAGTCGTCAATTATACAACTAAATTATTAATTAAAAAGTAAACTTAAATTATTAAACATATTAAACAACATTATTACACAAAAACAATTGTGTAAATGTTTATATAATCATAACGAAAATCGGTGTATTTCTTTGAAAGGATGCCGCCTTTGCAATGGAAACCACCACGTCCTGTTACATGAAACCCAAACAAATTCGACGACAAATGGACAGCAGACAACAGCTATTGCGCAAAATAATTATGTGGAAAACAATCACCGCTCAATCACTCCTTACCTCACGTTAATTTACCTCACGTTAATTGTAAAGAAATATTATTATCAACAGCTAAGATAAAGGTCTTCAGATGTATCAAAAATGTCTCTAATTTCTGAAAACGCCGCACAGAAGCTAGGCTTACAGAGAATACAATGCGCACGCAAATCAATATTTAAATAAATTTAAACTTTAAAAATTTTAACTTAACGGATTTTTACGTAATTAAATTAGTACTAGTTTATTTATACGAGTAAATCGCGCGACAAGCTTTTATGATCATATAAATTGTGTATAATGAGGTTATGAGTCGATTTAAAAGAAAAACTTTATTTACTCCTTTTTAGAGCGCTTAAATAAAAGCTTTTTCTTAAAAAGATTTTTTGCTTTAAATTTATTTTTTCAGTTTTTTGTTAGCGCTGTCTAAGTTTCTCATTCCTGTCATCTTATTCAACGAATCATTGCTGCAAGATTGTTTGCCGGTTAATTTCGAATAGTCCAACTTTTCCATAAGGAGACCTTCTAATAACCCTACTTAAAGTTATGTATGCTCGACCAGCAGGAAAGAGCTCCGAGCCTAAGTAGATAACAGTGTAGACGGCAAGCCCTTTCATTTGATACCAATATAGCAGAAGTGCATAAATAATAACTATTCCGCCATTTTACATGTTCCGCCATTTTGAATTTAGATTGACGTTACATTATTTTTCGAGTTTCTCTCAACGAGCCCTTTCATTTGGCATCTATATTGTAGAAGTAGACTAAATATAACTATTCGCCTATCTTGTATGGTCCGCCATATTAGATTTAAAATGACGTCACATACTTTATCATCCAAACTAAACGTGTATACAAAATTGCAGCTCAATCGGTTGAAGATCATTTATCTCTGGCCTGGGAGCATGTTCGGTCCAACTATTTTAACCGAATACCGCGGGTTAGCCTTTGACCACGCTCCCGGCGCTAATATTATAAGGCAGTGCATATTAGGAGCGCAAGCAAGTTTTAATTGAAATACTATTTTAGTATCAACTCGCTAATCTCCAGCTAAATAGTGTAGGCCATGTCCACTACAAATATCAAATTTTTTTTACAACAATTATTATAAAAAGAACCGTAACATATATTTATAAACTAAGAGCGCGAGATTCTCTGCGAGATGTTTTCAAAGATGCAGGTATTCTTACAGTTGCTTCCCAATTTATATACTATAATATTTTCTTTGTCCTACAAAATATACATTGTCATAGTAAACATAGTGACAGTCAGACGATAGGAACGAGAAATAAAGATAAGATTGTTACTCCAAGTTTTCGCCTCCAAAAAGTTAATAAATCTTTTATGGGTCTGACCATACGTATATATGATAAAATTCCGCAGTGTATTCTAGGTTTGCCAATTCCAAAATTTAAAATATCAGTATAAAAATTCTAACAAGTAAAGCTTATTACACTGTTCAAGAATATTTAGAGGATAAGCATGTATGGAATTAATGTCTATTGAATGTAATGCAGGATAGCTGCCAGCAAATGTAATAGATTTTAGCATTGATTTTGAAAAGAGCAACTGTTGGTAGCTTTATGTGCTTATGTTCATTCGACGATTCAAAAGTGCTTATAATAAGTTTAGTTGAAAAAAGAATATTTTGAATTTGAATTTTAATTGCTTTAGCTCAAAGCCTTAAGACTGAGCAATACACAATTCCCTATACTGATATATGTATATATATATATATATATAGTTAGAATTTCACAATCAATTAGCGTCTACACAGATTCTAAGGCACCAAGTTGTTAGGCGTACGTAATTCAGGTTTCAAACTAGCGCATCTCCAAGAGATAATAATTGGTCAAATTTAATCACTGGTCAAGCCGCTTGGGCCGGCATAGGTATTTATAAGCTGTGTATACGTACATGTGTGTTTTGTCTTCGTAGCGCAGTGGAACAGCGTATGACTGTAAAGGCGATTATGTTTAAGGTATTCCTATTTCCACATATTGATATACAAAGCGCGATGCTAAATTCCGCCAATTACTGCATAAAGTCTCGAAAATTGGACGGAAAGTAGGGACCGTAGAATTTTAAAATTGAAAGCCGGTTGCCTGCGTGAGTGGTAGCTGACCCATTAAGGACTAAGTTGAACTCGCATGAGTAACCTACATATTTGTGTTTCCACCAATAAATTTTCTGGTGAAAAGGATAAACAGAGCAGAAAGAGTTGAAATGAGCTCGCTCTGGTCTAGGGAGCGGAGCGAAGTAATTACAAAATACAATACTCTCTCTCTCTCTCTCTGCAATACTCTTCCACCAACAGGTGGAAATGAAAACTTTTTTTCATTTGAAGACGGACACCGTTCCGCCTAAGCATTTGCCGCTCTTTCGCAAAGGAAAATGTGAAGCTCCCTTTTTTATGCGTGTTCTCTCCAATTTTTTGTCTACTGTAGACCTCGTGAAGCAAAATTTTACATTCATTTATTATTTTTCAACGTAAATTGAAATTATAGCATATAGCAATTTAGGTGGTACTAAAATTATAATTTTATCTATTTATTAATCTGGTATCACTCACCATAGAGTGCTCGTGCAGTAATAATTATTAAATTTAAACATAGTTTTGATATTGTTATTTTTAGTCAACACCTTTTACAACTAAATGTTGTTCTACAAACAACATTTTCTACATATTACTATAGATTAATCACCGAAACAAAATGTATAAAAAACTCGGTAAAATTAATTATCTAATTAGTTGATTAATTATAAAGTAATAAGTCTTGCGCGAATTGGGGCGTGGACATAAGTCAACATGATATTAAAAGCTAGATTTTTCTATTGAATTATAAAGTATGAATATTGGTAGTGGCGTCCTTGTTTTAAATAAAAGTATATACTGATAATATTATTAAATAGTAGTATTTAGTTCTGTTTTTTGTAAATGTGTAAATTTTAGAAATAATACATTTCATAACAAGCAATTAAATATTTTTTTAGTTCTGTTTAACACTTCTCGTATATCAAGATGTAGGGGGGAGTTCAGTGTTAAGACACCCCTTCTCCGTTTTCTTCGTGTTCAATTTTCGAGACAAGGCGTGATGAGACGCGGAGCTCAACGCTACGATTTGTCTACCAGAGTAACGAAAATAAAAAAAATAGGGCAAATAATTTAAAATTAAACATTTCCAAGTGTGAATCGAACCCATAACCACGCATACGCGTCACACATTGTCACGAATGCCACAAAAAATGTATTTTCTCTGTATCTTAAATACATCTATAGATCTTCAATAAAAACAACACAAAAAACTTTATTTACAGGTCTTAGTTATCTATTACAAACTTAAAAATAAACTTTAATTTAAAATTAAATATATGACAATTTAACTTATATTGTTGCATCTTTTTTTTTGTATTCTTCTTAGCCATCGAAATATGTGTCGTATTCGTGTTAAGTTGTTAACCGGAGCCCAGCTTGGGGCTATTGATAAGAGTTAGTTGAGTGGAAAAAAGGACCGTGATCTCGACAGAACGACCAACAGTGTATATACACTGTTGACCGGACCGGACCGGAAAAGATATCTTTTGTAGGTATCTATTTAATGTCTTAATTAAAATATATTTATCTATATAAGTATATATAAAATTCTTTCATTACTGATTGACAGTCAACGCTCAGTTAGGGAACAGTAGGGTAGCAATTTTCTATTGTACTCCTTAAATTCTCATGCAAACAAAGTTACTTATCAAGTCAACTTTTAATGTAAATAATTATTAACAAAAAAAACCAGGCTTCAAATAGTAAACTATAAAGTGGAAATTGAGTTATTTGTCCATTTGTCGCGCAAATACTTAATACAAAATTAGGATTTTCTCATAAACGGTATTGTTAGAACTGGACCAAATTAAGACGGGACCATCCTGTGTTTAATAGCACTAGCTATGAAATAAAAAAGAATCACCAAAATCGACCCACCCAGTCGAAAAATCTGAGAATAAAAATTTAAAAAAATATAGTGAAATTGAAAATCTCTGACTTTTATAGAAGTCGGTTAAAAAAGTATTTTTTTTTTGAATTGGCAAATGGATTCTTAGTATTCTATACATTTAGTAGTTCTTGTAATTTATATTTAGTAGTTAGTACTTGTAATCTATGTTTTATTGTAATATTACAACATCAAGTTAGTGACTGACTGATTTTGGGTGATTTCGAAACGATTAAAATGATGTAATATAGGCTAAAATCTACCTCAATAATCCTAAATGGACATACAAACGAAATAGATTATTTGAAAATATTAATAGTAGGAATACAATAGAAATTATTTTGAATTCTATATTCTGAGATAAGTTTGGTTTAAATATGAGAGGAGTTCAGAGGGTGAGAAAATATATAAATTCATTGAACACACTTCAAAATGTCATTTGGAATTTTATTTTCTCATAACTGTAGACAATAGGGAACTCTCCAATAAAATAATAAAAAATAAATAATTGTTTTATATATTTTGTTTTATATATAATAAATGTTGATTATTATTTTTTTGAATAAACAACAGAACCTTACATAACCTATTAATAAGTCAAAATGGCTGAACAATAATATCCAATTATAAATTTTCGGTTATAAGATTGTACTTTTAAAACAGTCTAAAAGTCAATAGTCTAAGCAATTTTTCACTAGATTAGCGTTTTGGTTTCACGCTTTTTCAAATAAAAGAAAATTATAATTAAGCCGATATTCTTCTTCTTCTTCCTCCTGGCATTAATCCCGGCTATTGCCAGGGTCTGCCCTTCTACTCAACCTACTCCACTTTGCACGATCTTTTGCGTCCTCGGTGGTTAGACCATTGGCTCTCATGTCCTGCATCACGACGCCAGGAACTGATATAGCAAGGCACTTGCATCTGACATAGTTTTAGGCCGGCGCGTAACGTGGCCAAACCATCTCAGGCGACGCTCTTGGGGCTTATCCGCTGCGTCACGGACCCCAAGACCGCGTTACGCCGCACATCCACCTCAGCATCTTCATTTCCGTGACGTGAAGCTCCTGAGTGTGCCGAGATAGTGCCGGCCAACATTCGCTGCCGTATAAAAGAACCGGTCGGATGATGCTCTTGTATATCAGCCCCTTGAGCTTGGGCGGTATTCTGCGGTCGCAGACCACACCAGTGACCTCCCGCCATTTGGCCCAGGCAGCGCTTATCCGCCCTTGGACATCGTGATCGATGCCTCCAGACTCGTGCATAACGGATCCAAGGTACCTGAACTTCTCCGACTTAACGGCTGGCTCAGGACCTATAAGGATGGTGCTCGAGTCCCGGCTCCCCGACTTAACGGCTGGCTCAGGACCAACATTTAGTTTAAGACCGCCGTTCTCAAGCGTACCCTTCCAGAGGTTCACTTTACGCTCCAGCGTCAGTCGGTTTTCGTCAATGAGTGCTATGTCATCGGCATACATCCTCGGTCATGGAGGCTGGTCCTGGATGTGAGCCGATACAGTATCGAGCACTGCATTGATTAAGAACGGACTAAGAGCCGAGCCCTGGTGAACCCCCTCTGTAATCGGGAAGGGTCTAGTGTCGCCAACAGCAGTTCTAACCATAGAAGCGGAATCGTGGTACATATCTCTGATAATCTCAATAAAGGCCTCAGGGATCCCTTTGGATCGCAATGCCCACCAGATACACTGACGAGGCACACAGTCAAAGGCCTTCTGCAGATCTAAAAAGGCCACGTGCAGAGCTCTCCTTTTTTCCCTGTATGCCTCCATCAAAGTTCTGAGGGCGAAAATGGCGTCCATGGTGCCCGATCCTGGCTGAAATCCATATTGAGACTCAGAGATAGTAAGATGACTCATAAGCTTAATGCCCCTATAACTACCACAATCTTGAACACTGCACCTTCCCTTGTAAATAGGGGTAATAAAGCTAAGCCGCCACTGATGCGGCACCATGATCAAGCCGATCGTGGGAATCGAATTCCCAAGCTGTCGCTCTAATATAAATATTTTTTTTAATAGTATTTATTTGTTACAGGTTGAAATGCTATACCAGCGCTATTTTCTGCGCATGAACCAAACGAATATGACTCACCTGCTCGGACTCCTGCTGGCCGTGACCGTCGGTCTCACCACTGTGCAAATAAGTACACTGATAATAGTCCAAAACTTCATCGGCGGACTGTTCTCGTTTACGGAAGGAACGTATTTTGAAACGCAATATGAGTACGTATATGAAAATATATTATTATATAATATAATAAATTAATTATTATTGTACGGGCGGTAGTGAGTACAAATCTAATTTCTGGTATTCGTTTATATATTTTTGTCAATATGGATATTTTCAAGGGTTGTAAATCAGGAGCACGAAATCCTAAAAAAATATAAAAATAAAGTTAAAAAAATGTTAACATAGCAACCGTTTCACAGTCCATTTGCAACAGCTCTACCGCCATTCTCGACGATGAGCTACTTTGACCCATCTGTACACAGGAACAGCAGCGTCAAAAGAATCTACTATGAGAAAGAGCGTATCGCTCACATCGTCAACATTGCCATCTTCGGTATGACGTCCGTCGTCTACACCTGTGAGTATTCAATTATTTTTATATTACCTTATAATTATATATCACATTGTATTCTGTGTAATGTAGCGTGGTGGGCAGAGGGAGTGTTAAGACACTCCATTTAACACTTGGCGCCGAATTCTGACACCAGAGCGAAGAAATGAAAATATTAAATATTTCGTTACCCCGAGTGAGAATCGAACCTATGTACAAAAAAAAATGGTATTATATTTTATTTGTATTTATAGTTGAAATATTATCATGTTGACCATGATAATATTTCATACATTTAATTTGTATACAAGAATCACATTGTTATTAAAATTTCTCAGTCTAAATACTTAAATAGCATTTAGCTTAAATACAATTTCTGTGTGTGAAAACGTGATAGTCGTTTATTATATACAATTGAGCACTTTGAAAAGCTCGACAAAACGCCGTATAGCCTTTTGTAAGTGACACGGCACGCTCCCGTTCATCAGACGCAGGTTTCAGTAAATCTTTAGATAATTGAATAAAATGGTTACCGTTTAAATGACCAGCTAATTAAATTAATTTGGATCAGCAAACAATAACTGGTGCTTTTATAGTGAATAAAGTAACTCTAAAGTTGCGTGTTTGATTCCCACTCGCGAGTCACGTGCGAGTCATGGTGGCATGGACGCATGGTCTTCATTTCCTCACCTTTGCAAACAACTTAGGGAACGGAGTATCTTAATACAATGTTCTTCCTCCCTTCATTGCTATGTGCGAGATACAGCGTGAAGCTATTCTTTAATATATATAGATAAGTGTAATAAGTATTTGAGGCTAGTCATAGAGCAGGGACGTGACTGTAAACGTGACATGTTTAGGGTTCGATTCTCATTTTAGGAAATGAAATATTTAATATTTTCATTTCTTGGCTCTGGTATCGAGGTAAAGCGTTGAGTTCCGCCACTAAGCACGATATCTCCAGAATTCGGCAAAAAATGAGAACGGAAATGTCTTCATGGGAACGGAGCATATTAACACTTGGTTCCTAGGTTCCTTCTGTGTACCCTGCTGTGTGCGGGAAACAGCGTGAAGTAAAATAAATATATCAGTAAAAATATAACTTTGTCCATCCTTCAGGCTTGCTGGCGTGCCTCAGCCGACCAGCAATGAACGAGATCTACCTCCTGACCATTTCTTACATCGTACTCGTCACATTTTTGTTGATTGAGCTCTCTGTTGCCGCGACTGCTGTGTTGAGGTATATATTACTATTGAATTAAAATAATACAATAATACGCTTATGCTTATAATTAATATACGTTTTAAGTCGTAAGTTTAACTTTGTCTCATTAAAAATGTATCACCAAGTAACTTTCCATTTTGCCTGTCGACCGTCAACGCTTTAACAATGTCTTGATTAGAAACCTTCAAGCAAACTTCACAAATTTCATTCTAAAACGAAATTTTCCTCTATAAACCTTTTACTGGCCTTGTTCCGTGTATTTGCGCTTCGGAGAGATTCTGTGCTCAGATACATGTTTATAATGTAATGTATGTAAATAACTTTTGGGTCGTCTGATGAGATAATTTTCAATGATTCTGAAGTTGTATAAAATTAAAATATTCATATACTTATTATGCTCGACAAGAAGCTCCAATTATGCTAATAATAAGTGAAGTATATAAATAAGTCAATTTCACACCCTAATATCGGAGTAATATTGTTGGATGGAAATTCTAGTCGAAATTGCAATATACTATTCTGTTATTATTATTTTTTTTGTGAGTAATGTTTTCTTTAAGAAAAGAAGGTTACAAGTAAGTATGAGTTGAGTATATAACCTAACCTGGCTTAACCTAAATGTATACGAGTATATCACTGTAGCATATTGACATTGCAGCATAATAATTGAATTTTGCTGTAATGGACCAATTTAAAAAATAAAATACTATTTAACATTATAATCTATATAATGAACGATTCAGTTTTTTTCTCAATGCTTACTCAAATTTCAACGTCGGCAAATTTCTGCAAAATTTCTATCTGTATGCTTTTCTTCTTCTATTCTTTCTAATTTTATTCTTTCTTTTTTTGGATGTCTATTGGCTTTGTCTATATCATTTCTATTTAAGTTAAAGCACTCCGTAACTACAAAATAATATCTGCCTTTGTCTTACACTTTATAACCTTATTAATTATTTATGAGTTGTTTTTTTTTTTTTTTTAATGAGGCACAAGTGAGCGTCTGTAAATGCGACTGGTTGAGGGTTCGATCCCCACGAGAGGAAATGAAATATTTATTAAAATTTGTATTTTCATTTTTCCGCTCCGTTCGCTCACGTAATGTCTCCGGAATTCAGCTGAAAATGGGGAACAGATTATCTTAACTAGGTTCCCTTTGCCTGCTGTCTGCGGGATACAGTGTCAAGTTGACTTATTTTTTTAATGACTCATTGTGTACCATATTCAATATGTTTAGATCACTGGAGATCAGCTCCGGCACCTGCGCTTTCTTCACATATGTGACGTATGCGACTCTCCCATTGCGACTACACGAGGCGATGATTGGCGGTTTCGCTCTGGCTGCCGTCAATATCGGTGCCCAACTGATGATGCCCAAATCTTCAGACTCCCAGGTGAAAAAAACTATGTTAAAACTTATAAACTAATATTATAAATGTGGAATGTTTGTTGTACCAAAGCGATTATCATGAAACCATCTATATGTATTCTTAGATTAGAAAAGACAGTAAATGTGTACTTTTTATTTTTTTTAATATTATCCTTTGGTTATAATATAAAAATAAGTTTAAGCGAGCGAAGCCGCGTTTGAGTCTCTAGTATAAAGTGAATGTATTGACTAAAATAACATAGGAAGCTATAATAACTAACTGTAATTTCTATAATAACTACGAAGCCTCTCTTTACTGTTTCTGTAAAAGTACTGAAAATCAGAAATGAAGAAATTATCTCAAAGCTTTCACAGCATTTTACTTTGTACTTTGGACAGTCACCCCTGTCTCTTTGTGAATCTTTCATAATATCATTCATTCGATAAATTCAAAGTGACATTTATATATTATTTTGTTATTATTATTTTTATTTATTACTAGTTGTCATCTGTATAGAATATGAATTTCCGTTCAGAGACCAGTCGTGGTGTAGGGGCACTAAGTGCGACTGTGAACTGATTTCGACTGTGGGTTCGATCCCCACTCGACAAATGAAATATTTATTAAAATGTATATTTCCATTTCTTCGATCTAGTGTCGCGGCAAAGGGCGGCGTTCAATATCGCCTCTCAATATACAATGCCTCCAGAACTCGGCGGAAAGTGGAGAACGGAGTGTCTTGATGCGGGATAAAGCGTGAAGCTGTATTTTAATTTAATTTTGTAACTGTAGGAATATTTTCTATACAGATCATCGGTAGTCTGGTAACACTGATTGCTTGCAACATTGCCGGTATCCTGACCCACTACCCGCGGGAGCTGGCGCAGCGACGTGCCTTCCTCGAGACTAGGGATTGCGTTGAGGCGCGTCTCGTTACCCAGAGGGAGAACCAACAACAGGTTAGTTGAAAAAAATATTTTTTTTTAGATAGAATTAGGATACCCTGTTCTCTTATCGTCCGATTTTAGGTATTGCGTGGTGCAGCCCAATGCCAGTATTATAAAGAGTTAGGGAACTCTTACCCAATGCCACCTTTTCGATAACCTAATGTGATTAAATAGTTAGAAAAATGTGTCTGTACTGCACAAAGTAATTTAGATTGTTATAAAAATAGTATTTGAACTGGAACATATTATGATGCTTAAAATTTTTGTCTGATTGTTTGTCCGTTTGTATATACACATCATCTGAAATACTGGACAGATTTTTATATAAGTTTTGTTGTGAAGTTATTAGGCCTGGATAGTATCTAGGATGATTTTGTTATTTTATTTCGAAGAGTGTAAACCTTATGTAGTACCACAAAGATCAAACTAAATTATAAGAAATTATTAATACAAAAATTAAAGATCTGGAATTCAAGTTAAACTAAACTATAAGAAATAACAAATTGCCGTCTTAGTAAAATTTGTTCAGTATAATGTGCAAATTTTAATTTAAAAAAAACATAAATATTTTGGCCACCGTGTCACAATCAGAAAGCTGTAATCGCTATGGCTGTAAATTCGATTTCCATTCAAGATATTAATTAGTTATATTTAAATTGCTTTTATTTCTCCGCTCCCGAGAGATGAAGTGTGTTAGGGTGCATCTAAGGTCATCGTGATGCTATGGCGGAGGCGTGTGAACCGCGACGGTTACAGATTTGAAGATCGACAGAATGAATTACTTATAATCATCATCATCATCAACAGCCATATTTTGTCCACTGTTGGATATAGGCCTTCCCCAATTCTCGCCACCACACTCGATCTTCAGCTTTTCGGACCCATCCGCTTCCCGCTAATCTCTTCACGTCGTCGGCCCATCTGGCAGGGGGCGTCCCACCGGTCGTTTTGTACGGGGTCTCCACTCTAAGACACGTCTGCCCCAGCGGCCGTCGGCTCTACGACAGATATGCCCCTCCCATTGCCACTTCAGCTTTATGCATTATGCAGATTCTATCCTTAAGAGATACACCGAGCATAGCCCGCTCCATGGCGCGTGAATTAATTACTATTTATTAATATTTTCATTTCTTCGCTTTGGTAACATCTCCGTCACTCAGCGTGCAATACCTCGAAAATTAAGCTGAAATATGGAACACAGCCTAACTTGCTACACTCAACGCCCAGTGACTTGGATTTAAAGAGAAAGCAAAGGACGTGTTGTCTTAACACTAAGCTCTCTCTTATTACTTGTATATCGCAACGGTTGGAAAATACAATCAAGTAGAAGAGCGTAAACTCCACGCCAACACGGACGGCCATTAGTATTCACTAACAACAAGTATACCTATTAAAACATACACATTATATGTTTTAACAACCTAATTAAAACAATACTAATTATATAGAAATTTTCGTGTCCTTTTATCAGGTCTCTAGTGTTAAAATAAGTTTGTAAGGACGCCTTTATGTCTTTTCATACGGAAAACCATTATAATCAGTTAATGGACAGTAAGTGCGACCCTAAGAAATTACGCGTTCAATTTTCTATTCACATTGTACTCAGATGTATTGGAAAAAAAATATAAAATCTCCTTCTGTATTTGCATTTATAATTCTTTTTATTAATAAAAAGCTGTTGGAAGAATAAATGATATATTCGTTATATATGCATAACATTATTTACAATTGAGTGACTGAAAAAAGAAAAACTATTTTTTATCATATTCTTATAAATAATGGTGAAAATTAACAATCATTGATTTAAGACTCTTGGAAGAACGCTCTTGTCCTCCTAGGGGCACCTAGGGGCTCCTAAAAGTAATGAAGAGCATCATAAATAGCCAGCACTTGGTTTATCTGGAGGGTCATCGATTGAAAGATGACCGTCAATATGGTTTCCGCCATGGTCGCTCAACCGATGTTCTTCTTTTCTAGCTAACCCACCGCTGGGCTGTGGCTATCGAAAGCAAGGGAAAGAGCGTGGCTAAAGTTAGCTTGGACATGGCGAGGGGTTTACGGCTGTGACGTCTTAATGTTAAAAGTTAATAACAACATTTGTTCAATTAAAAAAGCCGTAAATATGGAATCAATTCATTAAAAATGTAAACACTGTATCAGTGGTATAAATAGAATTAGACGTTGTGACGTCACTGACGTTGGAATTTTTTCGTGAACTTTATTAATTATTTTTTTTTTTAGTTAAAAATGATTTTTTAAATTTTAACGAATACAAAAAATTAAATACCCAATTGAATAAACTATTCATTATATTTTGATTCCGCCATTCAACTTGCAATATGCAGAGAGTAAACAAAGTGTTTTATTACTAGGTCAGTCTCTGCTTTCCTGTCTTATACGGAATAGAGCGATAAGCCAAAAGAAGGAATATTTAAAAGCCATGAAATAAAAAAATACCAGAGAGCAATTTTATCGAGAAGATAATGTTAAATTTGATTAAAAACCTTTGTTTGTCCTCGGTCTAGACTAAAGTGATTGTAAATGTGGACGTCGCTCTTACAATAGCATTTTGTGTTTATGTTATTTGTAAGATTGTAAGATAAATATCAAGAAACGTTTTAGATAGAAATACCGTTCTGAGAGCTCAACATACAACTTTACAAAACCAAAGAAAAATATTTTTATACTAGGGATCGACATTCAGCATTATTTTCATTATCTAATAATAATATCATACTATAAACAATATATTTATTTATATTGAAAAGCCAAGTTTCAGCCAATTCATATTCATTTAATTTCAATTATTTATAGACATTTTGTCGTATATTCTTTAAAAGTTAAACCATTACTTCTTTATTTAAAAGCCAATTCAAATTAAACAAACACTAAATGTTAAGGAAAGCTTGCCAAAATAAAATAGTTAAAACTACAATTAAATCGGTAAAGCCGTTTCTGAGATTAGCGTGAACGAACGCACAGACGAAAAAGAGAAAAATACCATAAATCCGATCCGCTACGAGTTTATTATAAGTATGTTCTGTCATACACTTCTATACAGACAGACTTCTTTTGTTAATGTACACTCACCAACTAATATAACTTGCTACTTATTTAACACATGTTCGAATTAGTGCCAAGAATTCTTCTTCTTCTTCTTTCTTTTTGCTGCAACCGTGCTACGAATATAAAACCACCAGCTATTATCATTGTTTTGAAGTGTTTGTTCACATACGCCTACTTCGCCGTAAATCACTTCTACATATGGATATCAATTATACGTACTGTGCTATCAAAGCTGCGTCAATTTATTGCACAAAGTGCATAAGTCCTTGTCAATTTACTTAATGACTGGTGCATGCTATGGGCTTATATCTAGTTTCTATCTTTTTTCTTTTGACTCTGTCTGTCTGTCTGTGAATTCTGGAAGTATTGCGTATTGACTGGCGGAACTTAACGCCGCGCTTCGCCTCGACACTAGAGAGAGATAATTTAAACATAGTTTACCTTTTTATTAGATGTACAATCTTTCATTTTTAAACTTCTTATATCTGCTGTATATATCGCGGACTGTTTTGAATCACATATTGTTTACGCAATATTGATTGATGGCCTGATAATAATGTTTAGTCTGTTGCGAAATTACTTAAGAATTGTTTCTTGTTAGATTCTACGTTCTCCAGCCATATCAATAGAATTCTCTTTTAGCTTCAATTTCGATTAATGAAATTTAGAACAAGTTACATACAAATTAAAGTTGTCATTTTACGAATATTGCTTGCGTGATATCAGAGACTAATTTAATTTTTAATTTTGGTTGTCCTATTTGAACAATATAGAAGTGAAAGATGTATTTTCCTTTTTTTTTCGTTTCTTACTTTTTTCTCTGGCATTTTCATCAATCCGTCGGCTGATTATCTAGTGTTGCAACGCATGAAAGTAAGCGTCAAAGTATTTCAGTCTTCGAATTACTTTTCGCTAGACAAATGTACATAATATAAAAATATTTTTTTAGACACTAGTGTGTGGACTGTAAACACTACTGGTTGTTTATATTTTCATTTCTTCGCTCTGGTGTCGAGGCAAAACTCGGCGTTGAGTTTCGTCACTCAACATGTAATGCCTCCAGAATTCAGCGGAAAATGATGAACACAGTATCTTAACACAAGGTTCCCTCTGCCTACCCTGATGGGTGCGGGTTACGTCGTGAAGCTGATTTTTTATTTTTATAAAAATTTAGACGTAGCGGGATTTGACCCAGCACCTCTTGAAAACCGCTTAATATGTACATNGCTATATATATATATATATATATAGAAATCGTATATTATATACCGTTACCTATACAATACTCACTGATGCAATCTCGTCTTTGTCACTATATCGATGCAATATAACAATAGCCATTCGACGACGGGATGGAGGATGCTGGAGAGATTGATAATTGATAGGGGTGGCCATCACCCGTTCGAGTCGTCAATGATTAATTAAAGTGAAGCCAGGGCATTCACTAAGTGTTGGATCATCATTAATAATTGAGGCCATTATGGCGCAGCGGCACAAGGGTGTGACTGTAAAGCGACGGTTGTGGGTTCGATCCCCATTCGAGGGAATGAATTATTATTTCTTAATACTCGTATTTTGATTTCTTCGCTCCGGCACCAAGGCAAGAGTCCGGCTTTGAGTTCCGCCACTCAAGACGCAATGAATGCCTCGAGAAATTTGGTGGAAAGTAGGGAACGAAGAGTCTTAACACTAGGTTCCCTCTGCCTACCCTGCTGTATGCGATATATATAGCGCGTATTTGATTAAATTGATTCATAAAATATACAGATTTACAAACCATAGTGTGGCTATCGCCGCTCGGAACGCTCACTCGGGCTCCAACGCTAATCCTATTATAATGAAACTTTTATTTTTGTTGGTGTCTAAGTCCGGTCTTCTCATGTTGTACAGGAGCGTCTGCTGCTGTCTGTGCTGCCCCGCCACGTTGCCATGGAGATGAAGGCTGACATCGCCAGCCAGCCGCGACAGGAACAGTTCCACAAGATATACATCCAGAGATACGAGAATGTGAGGTTAGTATAAAAAATCTTTGTAAGTCGAGATTTTTGAGTGTATAGAATGGTTCTATTTATTTGAACATATTTCAATTTAATATAACGTTATTGGGTAAGTTATGAGAGACTTTGAACTTATATTGCTTAACTTACCTAGCGATACCGCTTCTATCTATTTATACCATTATTATTTATAAAAATAGCACTGCAATGTAAATAATATAGCATATTTAAAAAGTTTAATTGAACAGTTTAATCAAAGTACAAAATATTATTTGTACTTATTATAATGTATGTAATTTGTTGCCATTAGCTTGTCAGATAAATTAAGTTTTGGGTTAAGGTGCGGTTGGGCTCAGGGTCTTCGCAAAACTAATCATCTATTAATAGCGCTGGGGATAAACCCAACATTTCATACGTAACTTTCAATTCACAACAATGCTTCAAATATTCTATATAATGTTGGATTCTATATAGTGATGTACTCGTATGTACTTACTGAAAACGAAATCAAGAACGGATTCATATTGAATGAAACTTATACATATTGTATATTTTTTAAGCTTACATTTAACTTAACTTTTCACAATTTAATTTTTAGACAGGTATGATTTTTGTTTTCGTAAAATTCTTAATAGAAAATAGTTGCGGCTTGTTGGCTTAAAATGTCTCTACTAGCTCTAGGGCACAATGTTTCTAATAGATAGCTTTAAAAATTTGTATTTTTGTTGTGTTAAACGCGTCTATCGGATCTATTCAATAATAATAATAGTTAAGCTTATAAAATATCATCCTGGTAATAAACGTTAAAATGGTAGATGACGAATCGAACTTACTAAAATATATTTTTGGATGTATATTATAATTTTGAAGATAAATAAAACAGAAAACAAAAGTCAATTCTATAGGAGAATAAAAAATCACAAAATATAAGGGATGTACGTCGATGAACATTATTACTCAACAACCAATGAAAATCGTTCATTTTCGCGCCACTTCCGCGTCAATGACGCCATTGGCTTCACAGTTCACGCTTCACTTAATTTTTTATTGAATGATTGTTAATGTTACAGACCAAAATAAATATACATTAAAATAAATATCATTTTTACCTAAAAATAACGTTTTAATGAAATTTTATACAATATTATTTTAAAATACATATAAAATATGCTTTGAATAAAATATGTATATACTAAAGTTTTTAATTTTCATTCTCTTTGGTATCTAAAAGAAAAATATATATTTCTTATTCACAGTTTCAATACATTCTAAAACACTGTTTTGTGTACTCAGCATTCTCTTTGCGGACATCTGCGGCTTCACATCCCTGTCAGACCAGTGCACTGCCGAGGAGCTGGTACGCCTTCTTAATGAACTATTTGCGAGGTAAGTTGCAGTTCGGTTAAGTCGTGGCCGCTCTGAAGTTAGCTGTAGACGGCTGCGCATTTCTTTTGCGCAATCAGAAAGAAAATTCTTTCTGATTGCGCAAAAGTTTATAATGTCTAACTTCACTCGACTCGTTGACAGTTTATATTTTTTTACAGTTTTACAGTTACTTATAAAAGTTTTTATTGAGGTGGTTCATGTAATGCGAGTTTTTGGCTTATTTATATATTGTACCTACCTATTGGTTACGTTACACAATATTAATTTTAAAATAATTTATTTTTTGTCAATATAATTTTATATAACAGTATTTTTATTATCATTTTTTTGTCTTCGAATATCTACTTGAAGATTATACTTAAAACATATAATTAATAGAGAATATATTTATACGAATTTATTCACATTTTAGCAATTTTTGATAATTAGGTCGTTGGAATAGTAACAGCGCCATTTGTCTAAAAACGTAGTATTATAATTATAACGATATATTTATATAACGAAAATTATTTAATTAACGAAATCATAATCATTGCTGGTATTCGTACAATAAATACTAAGAACCTACTATGTCACGGCAATATATTTTTTTCATTACATATTTATATGGAATTGACAAAATCCGTCTTAGAACACATATTAAAAAAATATAGTGAGAGTAAAAACAAAGCACTTCAGACAGTCATTAAAATTTCAAAGGACTTATATAAATTGCTTACAAAATTACTTGCTGTTTCAGAAATGTCTTTATGTGAATAGTAGTAAAGAACAATGTAGATTAAAAAAAAACGTTTTTCGCTTTATTTCGAGAATTTTCGAATTCGAGACGTTGCAGAGAGAAATGAAAGTAATTCATTGCACCTAGTTTGTGGTCACGATTACTATATTTTGCAACACTTTAATAATACTACGTAAGCGTTAGTACCGCCAATCAACACGCAATTCCTCCAGAAGTCGACGGAAACTGGGGAGCGGAGTGTCTAAACAATAGATTCCCTCTGCCTACCCTGCTAGAGAAATACAGCGTGGAGTCGTAAAAAAATATAATACCATTTTTAAACACACAAGCCAAAAATTACTCAAAGGCATTTCTCATATACACGAAAGTTTGAACAATTTTTGACAGCGGCATATTCAGCTGTCACAAAGTGAGGTGTAGTATGTTACTGGAACGTTTATCGTTGTGTCGAAACTTGAAAATTCGTTACCATTCCTATATTTTTACCCATTGGCTGAAAATTCGATTGTTGAATATCAGATAAATAGAAGAGCTTATTTTTTGTAAATATAGAAAAAAAACTCCTTCAGGCATCATCATTTGGCCTTAGTTTTTGTGTGTTTTCTAGAAATATTAAGATAATAAAAAATAGTACGAATTGTTTGTATTAGAGCTATATTAGTTTGTCATTATCATAATCAATTCAGAAAACATAGAAAGCTTTAATTTCTTTTATTATCAAATACTATTTAATATATACATGCTTTTTTTTAATTTATTTAAATAAATATTTTTTTAAAAATGGATGCCAGTCTCCGCGCTGGGGTGACTGTAAGCACAACAGGTCGTGGGTGCGATAACCACTCCATTAAATTAATTATTTAATATTTGCATTTTCCCCGTTTAAGTAATGAGGCAAAGTGCGGCGTTGAATTCCGCCACTCAACACGCAATCCTTCCAGAGTTTGGCGAAAAGTGGGTAACCGCTGTGTCTTAATAGGAACGGAGTATCTACGTACTAGATTCCGGCTGCCTACGCTTCTATGAACGGGATATAGCGTAAAGCAATAAAAACATGGCGTAATGGAAAAATTTTGTTGCCAAGTAGTGACAAATCTTTCCGTTTTTCCATTAAAATTACATTTTGTTTGCCGCAAATTGTTAAGGTTTCGAAAACTCTATAACAAAGTCAGCCTTTTGTTTGGAAACTATTAACACAACCAATTAAAGACTCGTTACGATGAGATGACGAAGTTTGTTTTCAAGGTTTAATAGGTATTTATTACATTTCAAATATTTCTCACAGTTATATGCATGACATTAAAGTGAATATTTTAAATGTCATTTTAGGTTCATATACTTAACTTTGAGTTAGAGTTTGTAGCTTTGACCCCAGGGCCCACCCAGGGTTTCAGGTTTCAGGATTGTAGGTCAACGGGAAGTACAACTTATAAAGCAAACAACAAACAAACAAAAAACAACAGGAAAGTTAAGCTTGCGGAGCACATTCACAATTTTTTTATGAAATGAACTCCAAATATAAGTTTGTAATTATTATCTTTCTATGAAATACCTATAAATTTTCACTTTGCAGCAAAATCGATGCAGAAATGCTCGTATGTTTTGATTGCGTAGACTTAGAAGCTTCATTTTTTTCTGTACTTCGAAGGGCCATAGATCTGAATATTTGATATTAATTTCAACTTATACTGCTACGCGATCTCGAGATATATGGTTTTGACAGACGGACAGATGGACACAAAGTAATCAAGAAGCTAATGAAAAAGGGGTTCCGTTTTTACCTTTTTAGTAACGGAACCCTAAAAGAATCAAAACTTCAAAATCCATATATCAGAATTAAAGTTACATATCTATTCGGATCCACCTTAAAAATTTTAAATGGCAACATCAGAATGTTATTGGATTTTATATAAAAAAGACGCGACGGTAAAATCATTTGTTAAACGAACGCAACAAAGAAGGTCTTTTATGCCAGCAAAGAAGCGACGAGCGCCACGAAAAGTTATAAACGCTTTGAGGGAAAGCCGAAAGTAATTCGACGAAGCTTTGTGGTCCTCCTTTAATAACAAAATATAGAATAGACAGTCAGTCAGTCAGTAATATTAACAAAACGACTGATGTTCGCGTTGTTTGAAAAAAAATTTGGATCCTTTCAGTTTTTGTAATTATTAGAATTGAAATCGTGGATGGGTCTGTTGCAATTTTTTTATGTTGTATCTATATATTTTTTTTTTACTTATACAATTGACATGTTTGTTCGATTGAACGCGCTGATCTAAGAAACAACTGGTTTGATTTTTTTTTTTTGTGATGGACAGTTAATTTATGAAGTACGGCTATAATAGTCTATTTTAAATTGTGGAGGAGAGGAGAGGAGCAGTTAGAGTTAGGTACCTTCCGCACTCAGAATGTTCCATGTTTCATACACAACTCTTCGTTATTTCCATTTGATGACGGGGGCGAAGCCGCACGTAAAAGCTAGTCCAAAACTAAATCAAGTTATCTGATATGCTCAGCTCTGTACACTCCAAACGTGTGGAAATAAGGGTGACGGTGGTGGGTTGGATTTCTACTCGGGAGAATGGAATATTTAATATTTTCAGTTTCTGGTTTCGGTAGCGAGGCAAAGCGCGGTATTACTTACCGCCACTTAACACTCAATGCCTGGGGAAGCAAGCAAATCTTATCACTCCTCCTCTGCCTATCTTCCTATGTGCGGGATACAGCGTGAAGCAAAAAAAGTTTAATGCTAAGTAGAATATTAACCTCCCTAACGAAACTTTATTGTTAATTTCTAATTTAAGAATATTCTATTATTTTACTAAGCATTTATATGATTTAATCAAACATTAAAGGTTGCAATAAAAGTGTTAGTGTCAGTAAAAAACTCGTGCCGCGTGGCTGTAATATTTCCCCCATGCTTTATTGCACTCATAATGGTGCGTAGCTCAGGTTTCATTCGCGATTACCAACTGCTAACAGAGGGGAAAAAACACCACCAAGAACTCAACACCGGCTCCGGCAACTCATTCCCCCGAATGGGGATCGTATCGGCGACCGTCGTGTTGGTCATTACCCTTGTGCCGCTTGTTATACACTTTACAAAGCGAAAATAGAAGTCAGTATAAATGATAACATTTCCATATTGAGATGATGATACGGATATCTTTATCGAATTACTTAGAGTATAACATATTATTACGCGCGCCCACGTAGGCGGTTACTTTGCCCCGATGAATATTTTATCCTTTCTAATATATATGCTTTCGATTTTGAGCTACATCTTATTCGTAGAGTGGATATGAATAGACTTTCGACTATTGTGAAAAATTGACGCGCCATCTTTTTCAGTTTCGTGACTTATATCACTTATTTTATTTTGTTTTTTTTAACATTAATACTGCATAGAAGGGTAGGCAATAAGGAACATGACTAGATTCCTAATGTTAACACATTCCGTTTCCATTAATGCACTCCCGTCCCCCACTTTCCGCCAAATTCTAGAAGCATTGCGAATCGAGTCGAGTATAGAAACTCAACGCCGCGCTTTCCCTTCCCTTACCAGAGCGAGGAAATAAAAATATTAAATATTTCATTCCTTCGAGTGGTCATCGAACTCACAACCAGTCGCGTTTACAGGCGCACATTTACGCACCTACCGCGACTCACTTCTAGCATTTATATAATGTTATATATAAACTGAATAAAAACATCGTTTTTTATTAAGTTTTTCTCCCAATCATAATAATATTAGATAGCTACTAAATTTTTTATTCACCGGTCAATTTCAATCTCATTACGTATTGCACCGTCCATTTTACACTTAATTATTTTGGGTGTAAACTCGTTATATTTTGTTATGACTGTAATAAAGCGTAACCAAAGCGTAGCCAGTTCGTAGCGCCTGCAGGTTAAAGACGTTGTAGAGCGTAGCACCTGCTACTGACAAAATAGATATATCTCATTGTAATTTTTTAATTGAAACAATAGTAAATTTATTGATTTGGTTATTTTTTTCAAAAAGTTATTTCTTGTATTTTTTTTGTATGTAATAAATTATTACACAGTATATACGATACAAAGTGCAATTATAAATTCTTTGAAGCATAATAATTTTCATAAATAATATATTTATAATATCTAATAATTTCCCGTAATTCTCTCTGGTAACAAGGCAAATTGCGACGTAGAGTGCCACCACTCAACACGCAATGCCCACGTAAGCTGGCGGGAAGCGGAAAACGGAAGTACCTTAATGGAAACGAAGTGTCTTAACACTAGGTACCCTCTGCCTATGTGCGTGAAGATAAAAACTAATAACATTAATTTGAAACATTTATATATTTCCAAACCTGTAATAACTTTACATTTTAGATTCGACCGCCTGGCAGCAGAACACCACTGCCTTCGCATCAAACTCCTCGGGGACTGCTACTACTGCGTGTCGGGGCTGCCGGAGGCGCGCGACGACCACGCCAAGTGCTGCGTAGAGATGGGACTCGACATGATCGATGCTATTGCGTGAGTATAGTATTTTTATATTTAAAGAAAAAAAAAGTAAGATTAGTTTAATCTTCTAAAAATAATGACACTAACCTTTAGTTTCACTAAGCCTTGGAACGCCAAGAAATTGGACAATGATACACATTCGCATACTGTAAAATATCTATTTTGAAATAATTCATAATATAATTTAAGCACTCTACTTTATATGTACTTAATTTTTTTATTACAAGTAATATACATTTTAAAAACAGTACAAAATTCTTTATTTTTTATATTACAGGTTTATTGCATACTTTAGTAATTGATTAGTATTGAATTAATATTTTCACTTCCTCGCTCCAAGAAAAAGTGTGGCGTTGAGTTTCACACTTGAAAAAACTTTTTATAGCCTGGTCCGCGAGGTGATGGCCGTCAATGTCAATATGCGCGTCGGCATCCACACTGGCCGCGTGCACTGCGTGGTCCTTGGCCTGCGCAAGTGGCAGTTCGATGTTTGGTCAAATGATGTCACGCTGGCCAACTACATGGAGAGCGGCGGTGTAGCTGGGTAAGGGTTTTTTTTATCCTTTAAGGTATAAGGAAACCTGTACCAATAATAATTATGAAGAACAATAATGATTTGATTTAGTTTAAGAAAGATGTAAAAATTTACTCAACGGATGAGAAACAAAAACTGATTTATACATATTTTTGAATATATAAAATATTTTCATTTCTCTCGGAATTATTCGATGAAACGGTATTGTATATTTTGGAATATCTATGGTATGGTCAATTAAAAATGTGAAAAACAGAGTGTCTAAGCACTAGTTTCGCCTAATTTATGTTATTAATATATATATTTTTTTATTTAATTATAAAGACGCGTGCACATCACGAAGGAGACCCTACGGTGCCTAGGCGACGACTACAAGGTAGAGCCCGGCTATGGAGGCCAGCGCAACGCCTACCTCAAGGATCACAACATTGATACATACCTGATTGTGCCTGATGACACGAGCCGTGTGGTAAGTGAAAAAAATATATAATTATAGATAATATATGTGATATAAGTAATGAACTTATATACATAATCTTCAATAGTGGACTATAAAAGTTGATATAGTAATCTTTACTAATATAATAAAGCGGAAAAGTTTGTTTGTTTGTTTGTTTGTTTGAACGCTAAGATCGTATGAACGTATGAAAGCTGCGTTCTTCAGAAGTGCTGTAGGCTATATAACATTACATTACACATATGTACTATTAAATTAAAATACTTTCTAATTTGACAT
This sequence comes from Heliconius nattereri, assembly GCA_013403645.1. Lineage (NCBI taxonomy): Eukaryota > Metazoa > Arthropoda > Insecta > Lepidoptera > Nymphalidae > Heliconius > Heliconius nattereri. Next base: position 163,141 of record JAAIXI010000260.1, read on the forward strand.
GCAATTTATTCTGCCATGTTAATAATAACCGTCGTTGCTAAGCAACGGTTTGCAAATTTTGTTTGTTGTTTCAAGAAAACGTCACCCAAAATTAACTTATATTTTGATGGATGAATTCCTTATATAGTAAAATATAAAAGTCTCTTTTAGTATTTCATCTAGATTGAAATTATAGTTTACTGTACAACATTCTAATCAATAATTAAGGGCGACAATTTTTAGACAATTATTGATTGCCTTCGGGCGACATAGTATGAACTACGCGCACGGGCAGATGATGTTGACGGTTTTGTAAATTTTCATACATTTTCGAACTATTGTCAATATTTATGTAATTATTTGCTGTTTATAATGTGTTTAAACTGTACTTTGGTTCTCTTCTTATTTTATTTGATATTGCTCGCAAAAATTAACCTATTCAATATAGAAAAATGTTTAGTTATTTCATAGAGTCGATATCTACGAATATGTACGCACGCACGGAATACTTTAGGTACTTTTTCTAAAATTAAGAATTTTCTTTTAGTTATTTTTACTTCTTTCGTTGGTTCATTTCAATAACTCAGATATTTTTTTCTAATAATATGTCTCTACTTATTATTCTTTTTGATTATTTAAGCTTATATTTTTTTATTAATTCTGTTGAAAACTGAGAATAATTTCATAAATATTCGTATATTTCAAGCAGGCGTAGCCGCGTCCCAGTCTACTAGTATATATATATTTTTTAAAATGTCTTTAAAAAATATAATATTTTAACTTTACGCTGTCATTGTTAAAATCTTTTAATGGTTTTAATTCTAATAGTGAAAATTCACACAACTACTACTATCTATCGTACCGCTAGCAAAATATTGATAGAAAAATTCCTTTGTCCCAAAAAAATCCTTTTGTTCTGTATGTATATATATACATATAGAACAAAGGATTTTTTGGGATTTTTTGTGGATGCACCTATGTAGGATGGTATGACTTCGTTGGAATGTGATCGCGGAACAATAGCTGAATGGTACACCTACGCATCACAGATATGCCAGGTGACTGCGTAACGGTATTAGCGAGTAATACCATTTCCAGCTTTTCCACTAAAGGCTATTTTTACGTTCAGCTTTTTCACTAAGTCGTTTTCAGTATTTTCAATGTAGGCATTACGTCAATCCTATACGAACGAAAAACGTGAAACAATCACACGCATGCCTGAATCATAATAAAGAAAAACAATTGTTTTTTTTTACAAACTTTCAGGATTAAATATATTGTTTTATTTTGTGTATATAAAATGGAAATTGTCAAAAATAGAAATGAATACTTTATAGAATTCACTCTGACGGTGCTTGGCCTTAAAATATAATCTTAATCAAAATAAATCACCAAATGGAACCTAGTGTTGAGACACCCCGTTACTTACTTTCCGCCGAATATTGGAGGCATTCACTGTTGAGTTTGATAGTTTTGCCTTGGTGTCAAGGCGAAGACATGAAAATATTAACAAATAAAATGTAATCTAGATATATGTACATACATAAAGATATTTGATTTAGAAGAAGGTATTTTTTTTTTAATTATTGATAACATTTGAAACCTCCAGTATCTTTTCATATCTTCAATTAATTTAAAATTATATTTAATTTTCTTATATACTGTAATAGATAGAAAATACATAATATGTTTTTTTTATTTGTAAAGGACAAGAAGCCACAGCACTCATTCGCCCTGAACGGCAACGTCTCGAAGGAGATGCGAGTAATGGGTCACGGCTCGCAGCACGGCAAGCACTCATCAAAGTGAGTAAACTTATTCAACCTGACGTTACTTACCATTTTAAATGTAAATTACATTATTTACTTGTAAGTACCTATTACTCTGCAGTGCATGTTAAATCTTGAAAAGCAACATTTGCAAGAGATCTTTTTTCTTTTTAGGTTTCCTTTTGAGGAAAAAAGAAACCCTTATAAGATCACTTTGTTGTCCGTCCGTTTGTCCGTCCGTTTGTCTGTCTGTTTGTCTGTCGAGAGCCTTTATCTCAGGAACGTTTGGAGATGCGGAGTTGGAATTCAAACCATATACTCAGCCATGTGGCAGCAGATATGGATCTACGGCCGCATGATTTCCTGAAAAAAATCTATTTGTATATTTACTTAAAAAAATATGGCTGTTTGTATCGCAAAAAATGTGTATTTCGAGACTATAAAGGGAATAAAAGTTAATAGGGTACTTTCAGTTGACCTAGATTTATGAAATTTAGCAGATATAGTATAGTTTTAACATCTACAGATAGTGCTAATTCAGTGAAAAATCTAAAAACTAAACATTTATTCATTTTTACATAAAATAATATCCTTAAAAGGGGGGCAAAATGTTGTATTAAAGCCGCTAGTTCTAGTTAGGTATCAGATGAAAGGGCTCTGGCTAAGGTAAGCTTGAATTTCAGAAAAACCTCAAGATATCCAATTTTTGTATGGGACCCTTGGTGAGCGAGCCCCACACACGGTGGTCCGGTTTTTTTTTAAAATTATTTAACTAATTTCATCCGTGTTGAAACGTTTGGTATAAACTTATGAAGGATTATAGAAATGTAAATGTCACCTACCCTGCTGGGTGAGGGATACAGCATGAAGTTACAAAAAAACATGTAAAGCTCTTATAAAACCTGACATAATTCGAGTCGATTATACAGCGCTTATTGTATTAACAAATTGCAAGTTGCAAGTTGTATGTTTATTAGAGACAAAATATACGAAATACATGTAGAAATGAATATTTCTTGCGATAGGAATAAAGCTTGAAATTTTAAAAACATAGGTACATAAATAGGTACATATATTTCAAAGTTTCCACAGCACGATCTACTTTTTTTTCCACTAATTTTGTAATAAAAACATAGTTGATCGTAAGCAAAGCTAAATCGTACTTTAAATAAAAGATAAAATATAATAATTACCATCCATCCCCCATTTTGTGTAAAATGGCGTTGTGCAGAAATTTGTAAACGTAGTTATTATTTTAATCTCACTCGTTGTCGTTTCGAGCGGTATGATGAGCTTAACTACTGCTTATTTAACTTAACGACAAATTTTACCAAAATTTTATAATATACATATTACATATAAACTTTATCACTAAAAGTACTAAATGTAAATGTTAAATATTTATTTGTTATTTAGCTTTGCGCTGCATTTCGCATGTAAGAGGATAGAGCTTAGTTTTGAGACACTCCATTGCCAACTTTCGCCCAATTTCTTAAGTGTGGAAGAAGAGTGGAACTTAAAGTCGCGCTTTAAGTAGTCATCTTCTTGGTGTTGACCAGAAAGAGTAAAATTAATATAATTATTATCCCCCTCATACAAATCGAACCTACGATAATATTATATAATAATATTATTTATTATAGTTTAATAATATTATATAATTTAAAAAAATCGTGCTACGCAACGTTCCTTTCCATTTATAAAGACAATTAAAATTTATTTTATTGTCTTTTCTACGTTAATATCATTTTCTAATTATTATTATAGGGTAATTCGTTGTGGTTGATAAGCTACGTTTCCTCCCCATTATTTTATATGGCTAAAAGATCCAATAGTCTAATTGCATACCTTATGCTATATTATAAGTTCAATGTGAATCAGTACTAAGCTTTTATAGAAAATATTATAAAAGTGTAAAAGGTTTAAAAAATAAAATATTAATAAGGAATTGTCTTTCCGTTACACCATAAAGAGAAGTGTTGTGTTTTCTTTTGTTTTCTTTTTTTATTGCTTTATCACATATATTTTTCCATTCTTGTAAGGTGATAGTACCAACTTTACGCTTGTGACGCTACTATCGGTGCTAAAGATGTAAGCTGATTGCCGAAAAGCAGTATAAACCGATTTAGGCTAAGAATGTAAGGTTACTCTACATATGAACACACACACAAATGCAAAGCTCAGCTTATAACTCGCGACCTGTACTATTATTAAAAAATTACGTAATCTTTCTATTTATTATAAGTCTAAAAAAAAACACTTTTTACCCATCCCGCTTACAAGAAATGTATATATTTTGTATTGTAGTACGCTCAGTAATGTAAGCATTATTGTGAGATAATGTTGTAAATGGACGATTTGATGAAAATATTCTATATATCATTATAACGGTACATAAAAAAACGATATTTTTCCTTAATATTTTTGAAAGAGACATAAAAAACGAGATATATATTTATATATGTGGAATGTAATAAATAATTAATTAAATACGGTGTTATTTCACGTAAATCGTAATTACATGTGCTAGACGACGTGAAAATATTATTTAACTCAGTGACGTAGAACGTTCGGGGATTGGTGCAACATCGTAATCAGAAACCATAAAATTAACGGTGTTTATGTTCAACGCACGCTTCACCATCGGCGCTTAGGGATTCGACTTTTTGTTTTATCGACACCATCGCTGTGGCTCAGTGTAAAAAAATCCAATTTTACTATTCATCATCATCATCAACAGCCATCTTTTGTCCACTGTTGGACATATGCCTTCCCCAATTCTCGCCACCACACTCGATCTTCAGCTTTTCGGACCCATCCGCTTCCGGCCAATCTCTTCACGTCGTCAGCCCATCTGGCAGGGGGTCATCCCACCGGTCGTTTTGTACGGGGTCTCCACTCTAAGACACGTCTGCTCCAGCGGCCGTCGGCTCTACGACAGATATGCCCCGCCCATTGCCACTTCAGCTTACCAATTTTAAAATTAGCATACAGAAACTTAATTGAAAAAGTATTTACATTTCAAATATTTTTATTTTCGATATTTTAACCGTCGCGTTACAGTCACACCCTTGTGCCCCTACGCCACGACGGCATATAAGTATAATTATCAATTAACATATACAAATACAGCTCACGAGGTTTGAGCTGAGCTTTTTAATTGTGTGACTGTCACTAGATGTAGAGCTAGAAAGAAAACTTTTAAAAATAAAGTTTAATATTATCAGGGGAGACCGGGGTTGGTTGACGATAGGGGTAGGTTGACTAACTATCAAAAATTCGTTCCACGCAATAGCTTTGAGCGCGGCAATGAGACATGAGAGTCTGTCACCCAGTCCGCTCAGACATTAGGAACGCGACTTCGCGCGCACAATTCGTTTGGGAGAAAGAACGTTATATTGAAAAACAATACACGGAAGTAATTATTTTTGTCGTAATGTTATTTGTAATAATGCCCTTCATGGTTATTGAGTATAGTTGTCAAAGAATTTATAATGAATGTGTGACTTATGTTCTTTCTTTTATGTATTATTCTATTTGATTTCGTCACAGTTTTGAGGTTTTAGCGTGTGGTTAAAAATTAAAAAGTTCGGATTAGTAGACTAATGTATAACGGGGCTGGTTGACTATCTGGTAAACAAAAGTCAGACGTTGACCAAGAAAACAAAGAAGCCAAAGACAACAGGTAGAACATCTACAGAAACTCGAAAGGATGGAAAGGATAAAGGGAAAAAATCTCTTCGTGAGGTTAATAAAAAGAAAAGTAACGACTATGAACCTGATGAGAATGTAAGAATTTGCTTTGAAGTTAATTTCGTTTGCTCATTGCACTTCAAGCAAAATCTTTCATTCTCATATAGCTCTAGTATTAAAAGAGAAGAATGCAGACAAGTTATGAGCACACAGACAGAAGACTGATTGGATAGTCAAAGTGTTACCAAATCATAATTATAATTACATTAGTTAGATATGATTATTTGTTACCAAATGATTAAAATTTATAAGAAGTTGTTTCATTTTGTTTTAAATATTTAATAAAAAAGTACTTTATTTATTTTTAGTAAATCAAATTACCTAATGTTTAAGCGACTAATTATTATAATAATTTGACTTGAATTTTATTTATTTTTAATTGAAGTGGCGGTAGATCGCCTATTAGTTTCAATAAATTAAATAACTTATACATTTTTGTCTTTTATCTCATTTCTTTATAGATTTTGCCCTTCCAACTTTGTATGTCAACTTACCCCAGTTGAATAGTCAACCAACCCCAAGCATGGGGTAACTTGACCAGTTTTTCCTTTTTTACAAGAACTGGCCTGTACTCTATATCATAATGAATAACGTGCTTTTTGCCACATTTTTCCATAGCTTAATAGCAAATCTATTAACTAAATCTATTTTGAAGCTAATATACTCGACAGAAACCAAAATAGAAGCTTTAAGCTGAAAATTGGTCAACCAACCCCGGTCTCCCCTACTGATAATTTTGATGTTGTTTAAGTTAACAAAGAATCATTCCATTTTATAATCAAAAACAGTGTTGTTTCGACGTTTAAGAATTACATATATGATATTTCTATCGGTACCTTTTCTTATCAAAAAAATATATAAGCCGACCCTGAAAAATTTTTTTTATGTAAAATTTAACTTTGTTAACACATAAATTATATTTTTAAAGGCACATACACAGCTTGTAGCTGACTAGGAAGATGATACTGCATTACGGTTCGCCTCTCATGTAATCAATATTAGATTCTAAATCACGTAATCTAATTTTATTTTACTTTAAAGAATCATTGCCTGTTGAGCGGCGGAACTCAGCGCCGCACTTCATCTTGTTATCAAAGCGAGGAGATGATTTTTTTTTGTCGCGAGTGGGAATCGAATCCCACACCCGTTGCGTATACACTAAGAGCTGTGCCGGTGAAGACGGCCTACAAAAAGCTAATTTCTAAATGAAACATTAAAGTTCAAACGCGTTTTGTTCATTTTAAACGTTATTTTTGTATGTACAATGAAAAATGCAGTGAATAAAAACAGCCAGTTAAATCTTCTGCACTTGACACGGGAGAGTCTATTGTGCGGTCTACTAAGTCGAGGCCAAGCTATACAATTCACAATTTGTAAATGTTGAATTTAAATTATATCGGTGGCAATGAAACCTAATGCAATTTCTTCACTTTCAAATGAAGTCTGTGCTTGACGTCAGCATGTTCTTCGTAATAACATCAAAGAGGGAACAATATTTTCTTCTAAAATTACTCTTTAAAATTTTCTCAAGGTTAAGAGATTCTGCAGCCCGATGATTAAAGTAGGGATACTGTTTTTAAAAGTAATACGTTTGTCTGTTCTAAGTTTAAGTGAAAAAAATGAGTAATCTTAAAATGAATTTTCTTCAAACATTTATTAAAGTTTCTTAAAAACAAAATAAATATTATATAGCTGTAATTGTTGTACATTATATTAAAGGTACCTAATTTTTTAAATGATTTTTTGTCAAGAAAAGAATATTATAAAACGAAGCAGTAGTTCCTGAGATAAGGGTGTTGAACAAAACACACACTTTAGTTTTATAATATTAGTGTGATGCATATGCGTGTATGTAATACGTCTAGTTATTTGTACTTAAATATATTATTTTCTAATATTCTGGAAATCTATAAAGTAATAAAAAAACAGCTTCACGCTATTTCCCGCACACAGCGTAGTAGGCAGAGGGAACCTGGAAACCAAGTGTAAGACACTGTTTCCATAAATACACCTAAACTTTGATTATTCAAAATTGATAATATACTGTTTTTAAAAATTTATTGTTAAGATACTCCGATTTCATCGAATTTTTCGCCGATTTCTGAATTCCTTGCGTGTTTAGTGGCAGAACTCAACGCCGCGTTTTGCCTCGACACCAGTGCGAAGAAATGAAAATATAAAATGAAATAAATATTTCCTTTATAAACTAATTCACCAGAAAGTTATTAAGCCAAGTATTAACTAAGCGCATTTATTTTTCTACTAGGATCGGAGTAGATGTCAGCAGCGACAATAAGAAGCCCGAGGACGAGGTGAATGAGTATCTGATGAAGGCGATTGATGCTCGCTCCATCGACCGCCTGCGGGCGGAGCACTGTCGCCCCTTCACGCTCACCTTTCGTGATAAGAAGTTGGAGCGCAAGGTACTGTTGCATATTTTTTTTGGCTGTAATATATTTAGAGCGACGCGACGGTCGTAGAATCGATTCCCACTTGCGGGAACGAAAAAAACTATTCTTTCCCCCAAATATATTCATCCTATTTACATTTCCATTTCTATTTTCAGTTCGCCGCTCAACTATCTAGGCATAGTGCGACATTCAGTTCTGCCACAAAACACGTAATGCCTCAAGAAATTGGCGGAAAGTGGGGAAAGGAAGTGTCTCATTGGAGAACAGAGTGTCTGAACACTAGGTTTTAAACCCAAGTTAAACCTGCGTACCCTGTTATATGTTTTTATATTTTTAGCGTTACTCTGGGTAGGTAGAGGAAACCTAGTATAACGACACTCCCCTTTCTCCTCGTTTCGCCGAATTTTCGAAACATTACATGTTAAGTGAATAATTTCCTCCCTATAAATAATTTATTCCCCCAAGTGGAAATTAAACCTACACAATTTTAAGGCTCTCGTGGCCCAGTGGGATAATGTCCGATGATTACAGGCTCAATCCTCACTAGGGTGAATTAAATACATGCGTTCGTGGAGTTCCTCCGCTCAATACACTGTCTCGATAGATATTGACTATGCTGATGATGAGCAGACGCTCACCCGGCTACAATATTAAGATAGAAAATCTTATTATCATACATTTATATTTGACTTAGTCAACATCTGTAAATAGGGTAGGCTTCCATTTAGCAAAATGATAACTTACTTTGGTTTACCAACATCCATATATTTATGTATGTACGTAATACTCTCTTTCGTGTAAGCTATTCAAGATTCCCTAAAAAATCTACGTATTTTCTCTTTAAAGAAAAAGTTACTAGATATATATATTTGAATTAAAGCGAAACTTTAAAGCGAAGCCAAAATTAAGCATACCGATTTTTTTAGTTCTTAACTTCATATAGCCTACATTACTGGCGCGTTGCCAGTACTCCGAACGGGCAAAACCCATCTTTTACGTGTTTAAACCACAAAAATAAATTGGTCTACTTTAATTGTAGTTATTTCCGACTAGCACAGTTTGTTTTAGCGAGGCCAATGGTAGCGCGGGGGGCACAAGCGTGTAAACTTTACAGGCTGTGGGTTCGATCCTCACTCAAGGAAATCGTTTATTTTTTACATTTTCGTTTCTTCTGCCTGGTGTGGAAGCAAACCGTGGCGTTGAAGCCACTCAACACGCAATACTCCCAGAATTCGGCGGAAAATGTGGAACGTATCTTAACACTAGGTTCCCTCTGCCTATCCGGCTGTGTGCGGGATTCAGCGTGAGGCTGTAGTTTGTTTTTGGAGAAAGCTATAGTTCAATTGCTTGTCCTTTTTTAGGGTTCGGTACCTCGGAAGGAAAAAGAGATATACTTATAGGATCGTTTTCTTGTCCGTCCATCCGTCAAGACTATTTAGCTAAAGATCGCGTGTAGGTTTTAAGCTGAAATTAATATCAAATATTTAAGTCTATGGTTTCTTGAAGCACAGAAATAATCAAGCGCCTTTACTGCATTTTGTATGAAATTCGCACATATACCAATGTTCACGAATTTCATAGAAAAGAATCATTACAAACTTATATTTGTAGTTAATTTCATACAAAGTACGTGCATATGGCCGCAAACTTAAATTGATAAACTTTTACAAGTTGTACTTCTCGTTGTCCTACAATCCTGAACTAGGTACTGAAGACTCGCATTTAGACGTGTTGTTTGTTCATACATTGTATTATATTATATATATACATTTGAAAAGTACTTATGAAATTCCAATATAAAGTCATAAAGTCACCATATCAATATCACACGTGTACATGAATACATCAGCTCGCACCAATTCAATGAGGACTACCCTCAAACGAGTTTCCACGCGAACGAGCCACAAATTTATAGATGCGTGAAGTGAACACTGTGCCGTTACGAGGTGATGTCGCCCGCAGTTTGATAATTGCCTGCAATTATCCGAAATTGACGACAATACTCGTTGATTGTACTATATATATATATTCTCAGATTTTCTTTTTTTTTAATAGAGGTCGTAATGGCGTAGGGCAAGGGTGTAACTGTAACGCGACGGTTGTGCGTTCGATCCCCCACTCGAGGTAGTGGATTATTCTTTCACACAAAAGCCCAGCGTTTAGTTCCCCTGCTCAACATGCAATGCCTTGAAAAAATCGACGGAAAGTAGGGAACGGAGTGTCTTAACTCTATATTCGCTCTGCCTACCCTGCTGCATGAGGGATGCATGCTGTATGAAGCCGTTTTAATTGGATTTGATTTATTTTACTTATCTTATTATCAACTGCTATACGTTGCACGGACGTAACAAATGATACGAAGCTTGTTATCTCTGCGTGATGATACAGAAAGCAAAGTACTATTATTGTAGTAAAATGGATATAAAGAAAAATAGCTATACATTTTGAAGATAAAAGAATGAGCCGTCAGCTATTGTTTGTCTCGATATTATATGGATTTTTACATTATCAGTCGAGGTTTATTTCGAATATTGTTGATATATTTTTTGGATTACTTTCAGAGACATGGTCTTGTTAACCGAAGTAAACATACATCCTGATAATATTAGAATTATCGACGCTTTCTGAAGCCGTCGTGACGTAGGGGCACAAGGGAGTGACTTGAACGCGACGGTTGTGGGTTCAATCCCCACATGGGAAAATTAAATAAATTTATTAATATTTTCATTGGTTCACCCTGGCACTTAAGTTGTGTAACTCGCAATGGTTCTAAAAATTTGAAAAAAAATGGAAGGAAAGTGGGGAATGTCTTATTGTGTGTAATGGAGTTATTTTAATTTATTTATTATCTTTATTTATTACCTTTATTTATTATCTTTATTTATTATCTTTATTTATTATTATTATTTAAATTAATCTTATTGTAATGGAGTGTCTTAAGACTAGGTTCCATCTGCCTATCTTGCTATATGCGAGATACAGTGTGAAGCTGATTTATATATTACAATAGAATTAAACTTTTTATTTAAATTAAATATATAAAATGTACAATAAAACAATTGATGTCTGAATTGAACACGACCGGTGCGGCTGTCTTTAATATTTTTATAGTTGAAATAAATTAAATTCTTTAATTAAAGGTCTGAATTCATATAGGTAAATTATTTCACTTCGCGGTAGATTTATTGATATACATTCTTTTCAGTACACCTGGTTCTGTTTTAAATGTTCTTAACATCTTTTCTGTCGCGAAATCGACTTGTACAATATTAAATTTTGTTTTTTTAGCTTCACGCTGTATCCCGCACACAGTGGGGTGGGCAGCGGGAACTTAGTGGTAATACATGTCCGTTCCTCATTTTCTGCCAAATGCTGGAGGCATTGCGCGTTGAGTGACGATACTCAACGCCGTGCTTTGCCTCGACACCAGAAAATAATAAATATTTCATTTCCTCGAGTGGGAATCGAACACAACCTGTGGCGCTTACAGTGATACGCAACTTTAATAATTTCCATTTGAATACAACATAGACAATTCTATTATTCCACTTCCTTTATTATATAAGTTGAAAACGCGTGTAGCTATTGCGATACTCGAAAGGATCAAAGCTACACTAAGTCGACAGATCAACGTGACTCCGTTACTCAATTTTCTGTTGGTTCACTTAAAAGGGTATTATTCGTAAACTCTATTCGATATCACGAAAAGGAAAAATTGGATTTGGTGTACCGGGTTAAAAGTTGTGGACTAAATTAGCTTTTTTCGTTTCGTTCTTTACCCACGAAAGAGATTATAAACTGTAATGCCTTTTTAAAACTTTCAGATTAATTAGAATATCCAGGGGCTGTAACAAGAACAATTTATCACTTTATAATACTGTTCCATGTTAGATAGAGCTAGCGTAGAGAAAGTCGATGTTGGTCTTTTTTTCTCAATTTTCATAGGATACATTTCTTTTTAATTAATTTGTGAATTTTAATTAATTTGCTTACCCAGCGCCTGGAGTAATATTAATTAATCGAATTACGAATAAGCTTTGGATTTGAAGCTTAATTTTAAAAAAATATTATACCACTAACGCCATCTAGTGAAATGATAGGTAATTTGTTCCAGTACACGGCGGAGAGGGACAGGATGCTAAGGTTGTACTTCATCTGCACGGCTATACTGTACCTCGCCATCTCTGCCGTACAACTGATGATTTTCGACATGTATGTGCCTTATATTAATATATATTTTTTTTATTTTATCTAATAATATATTTAGTAAAGATTTTTCATGTACACATTATAAAATTGTGTGATATTATAGATATATTTTTAATTAAATCATTTATAAATTTTCAGACAACTTGTTAGTAATATTAATGATAGTATTAAAATGGTAATATAATGAATAATATTTTTCAGCACACCCTCTGTCATTGGAACAATTGTTGTATCAGGATTCGCCATCTTCAGCGCAACATACTTGGTGCTCAGCATTGACTTTCAAGTACGCTAGCATTATCCTTGACTCCTATCTAACATCTTAGTGCTTCTATTTATACCCTATATAGATTTTATTAAAGCTAAAATAATATAATAGTAACAAATAAAAAAAAATTTACTAAATTCACAATGCAGTAAATTAAAATTTATCTGAAATATTAATAATTAATATTAATTTCAGCGCGTCTCTTCTCGTATCAAGAGACTAACGACCGTTGTGCACAACAACCGCACGGTGGCGCAGCTGCTCTCCTTCCTGGTGGTGGCTTCAGTCGTTCTCCAGATTAAAGCTATTATGGTATTCATTGTAAAATACTTGTAATATTATTATATTATTATATTTATAAAATATTCTATATGTTCTTTCTCCAGAATTTGTCGAGATGATGAGAAAACAAATTTCGCCGCCCAATTTTGACAATTAACTCATTAGATTCGTGGTTTAGTGGTGTTTATTAAAATAGGACAACATTATTTGTGCCGCTCACAACTATTTACGTGGATTTTATAATAAAAAGCTAAGGCTTTTCTCATTCTTTTTATTCCTTTTCGATATTGGCCAATCATCTTATCATCTAATGCTCCTATGAACCCAAAAGTAATTATATGTTAAATTTCACCTTTCTACGCCTCGTGGTGTCAAGCCTTGCGTTGTCTGCCATAGTCACTCAAAATTTTAAGAGCTTTATATTTTTGTACATACATATATAGGTATAAATTTATAAAAGAATATAAATAAATGTGCAGTTTTATAAAATATTTTAAATTGTATATTTATCAGGGCATCTACATGCTTGCGGACAAGGACAAATTTGTTTCAAAGGATGGAAGTGTACAGTGCCCGCATGATGTCAATGAGGTTAATAGTCTTAATTACTATTATTTAATTTGAGTATTTAAAAAAGATTAAAACGAAACTATTCATATAAAAAATGTTGTTTTTCATAAGCTTATAAGTATTTTTTACTCCTCTTAGCACTACCTGCAGCTGACATTGCTGGCGATGTTCCTCTGTGCAGTACATCAAATTCTGATCACGGCGGTAAAGACCATCATTTTGCTGGTGATCAGTTTAACATATGTGGCTGTCACAGTCCAGAAGCACTTCTATTATAGGGAACACTTCTATAACTTCCAGTAAGCTATTTTTACATTTTTTTATTATTATATTTAATGGTAAATAAACCGTTTAAAAATGGAAATTCTATACCTTGAATTAATTTACTTTTGGGGTTCATCCGAACGTTGAATTCTACTACGTCACAAATTTATATAGATTTTCATTATCTGTTAATACCATTCTCTGTGAATACCACTTTAATTTAGATTTTATGATAATAAAAAAATATATTACAATAACCTTAATTAAAAATAGAAATTCTTAAAAATCCAAACAGGCACAAGTGTGAAGTTGATTGGAATCAGCAATGGACAAACGTCGTGGTGGCCGTCGGCGCTCTAGTCGCGCTGGTGCTACATTCACAGCAAACGGAGAGCACGTACCGCCTCGACTTCATCTGGAAATTACAGGCTAATGGTAAATTATGTATAAAAAAACAAATCAGCTTTACGCTGTATCCCGCACAAAGCAGGGTAAGCAGAAGGAACCTAGTGTAAATACACTCCGTTCTCCACTGTCCGCCGAATTCTTGAGGCATTACGTGTTGAGTGGCGGCGCTCTTAATAAATTATATATTTTCATTTATTGAAATCCCACCAAAACATCCTGTAAAAACAAGCCAAGCCACTGCAGTGCCCCCAGATGACTAAGACCGACGTGGCAGCTTTAAACCGTTATACTGTAAACGTGACGGTTGTAGATTCGGTCACCACTCGAAGGAACTGTAAACACGCAATGTATCCATAATTAGGGGGAAAATTGGGAACAGAGTGTCTTAACACTTTCTTTGCCTGTTCTGATTTATACGAAATACGCCGTGACACAAAAAAAAATTTTTTTTTTATATGTGGAATTTCTCTAAAATGGCAAGAAAAAAAAAGCAGAGTAGTCCACAAAGAACTTCCTAATCTATCCCGCAGAGTAGTACTAGATGACGTGTAAAGTTTAGTGGAACTATTGTTACTAGACCTATGTATAATATATTTATAAAATATATATTTCTTATTTCCTGTTGTTTATTGTTAAAGATGAGAAGGAGGAGATGGAGCACCTCGAGGCGTATAACAGGAAACTACTTGCCAACATTCTGCCAGAGCATGTAGCCCAGCACTTCCTATGCAGCGACAAGAACATTGATGTGAGTTAATGAACTTTCATTATTACATATTTAATATTAACCTACTATTTTTTATCTTTGCGTTAGATATCAAACATATTGTGAAATATCGTTATTAAGTTTAGAAAGAAGAAGAGAAGATGAAAATTAAATAGCTAATTATGATTAAAATTAAAATGAAACTATAGAATAGAATCTAATAGGAAATTATCCTATTACTTAATTTTGCTTATTAATTTCTCCTTTGATTTGTTTGGGCTGGCAAAACCTGGAGTTACTAGCACAAAATTGTGAACAGTGAAAGTGCCTACTACGAGCCCTGTGTCCTTGATGAGGACTTTCTCAGTATTAACAAACTTCGATACATAGCAGAATCCCTCTGCTTAGAAGGAATCTGGAAACCTAGTGTTCAGACACTCCTTTCCTATTAAGATAGTTGCGTTTCCCACTTTTCGCTGAATTCTAAAGGCATTGCATATTGAGAAGCGGGACTCAACGCTCAAGAGCGAGGAAATGAAAATATTAAATATTTCTTTTCCTCTGGTGCAAATCTCGTGCCACCATTATTTTAAAATTAATTTCAACAGGAGTTATACCACGAGCAATGCGAGTCAGTATGCGTAATGTTCGCATCGATCCCCAACTTCTCGGAGTTCTACGTGGAACTAGAGGGCAACAACGAGGGTGTGGAGTGCCTGCGCCTCCTTAACGAGATTATTGCTGACTTCGATGAAATCCTCGCAGAAGACCAGTTCAAGTATATTGAGAAGATCAAGAGCACTGGTGCCACATACATGGCTGCTTCTGGTAAGTGAGCCCATTATTAAAATGGTAACAAACCTCCAATATTGTTTATACGAAATTATTGAATTATTAATTTCGAGAATTCGGCAAATAGGAATCCAATTGAGCATTAGAAAAGCCGAAAAATATTTCACTTCCTATATTATCTTCCTATAGTATCATATCAGGATCTTCATCCCTGCTGATTATATTTTTCCAGGATTGACTGCAGCGACCAGGGACCTGCGTGGCTACCGCCATGTAACAGCGATGGCGGACTATGCACTACGACTTCGCGAGCAACTACAATATGTCAACGAGCACTCATTCAACAGCTTCCGCATCAGGATAGGTAAGATGTTTCATCTTAATGGTAAATATATTTATATTATTTAACGTTTAATTGCATTGCGATGTACTGCAGCTTAGATGCGAATTGCTTTATATTATATTCGATGTATCTGCAAATTTGTGTTAGTTGCTGCTATAGAGTTGTTAGCAATAAAACTAACTTTGATGGAATATTTTGATAGGTATCAACATTGGGCCAGTAGTAGCCGGCGTGATTGGGGCCCGCAAGCCTCAGTATGACATCTGGGGCAATGCAGTTAACGTTGCATCGCGAATGGACTCCACTGGACTCCTAGATCACATTCAGGTTGCTATTATAATTTGTTAATTCTTTATATTGTGTATTGTAACGACTTGTTCTTATGTTCATAGAATGGCACTGCGAAATTGTGGTACCACAACTAATTGACAATATATATTTTGCTTTTATCTAAGACAATTAATTCAATTATAATAAATGTTTGGTATTAATGCTGCTAGCTGCGAATATTATAAAATAACTTATGTTTATGCTTTTCTTAATAAATAATATATAAGGAGCCTATGTACTCAGTTATTATAGCCGTGCGAATCTTTAAGGTGACACAAGAAGTGTATGACATCTTGTCGACGCGCGGGTACAAGCTGCGGTGCCGTGGTACTGTCGATGTCAAGGGCAAAGGCAACATGATAACATTCTTCCTTGATGGCATTGGCGAAACCCCACAGGCTGGTGTACGAGATATCTATGCAGTAAGTGATTTTTAAATATTTTATTTGTTGGTTTTTATATAAAGCAACATTAAATAGATATCAAGAAGATTAACAGCGATCACTTTAATTAAAGCCATATAACGTAATTCACGGATAGACTTTAATCTGATTACTTATTTGAATCGAATCCGCGAAAGTGTTTCAATTATTCAATAGTATTATTTGGTAAATTTTATTCCAGTCATTGGAAGAACTGGCAGATGTGAGTTCTTTTCTTTATCGTGTGGGCTACGTTTATTGCACGTGTTAATAACGTCTTTATAGAACCCAACTCCATCAACGTCTGGCGTCGGCTTGGGCGTGGACCGCGACACGCACGATGACCGCCGCGTTGAGCACCGCCCGCTCGACACCCTGTCCGAGGGACATACCGATGAAGATGGCGGACCATCCCCACGGACCTCGATCCCGAAGGGTATTAACATTATAATAATTTTTAATATTCATTCAAAAATATTTACATGATTATATATTATGACTTTAAAAATAATATTTTCAGAGACCATGAATGGATCAGCAAGCCCGAAGATCGCAAGCGGAGGATCTGCATCGCGAGAAAGCCTTGCTAGTGCCGTTCGAGCGCGAGTCCTGCGCCGCCTCGAGCGGCCACTATCGCTGGCAGACACCGCCCCGCTGCCCACCCTCTTCTCCCTCTTCAACTCACGAGCGTATTCAGCGGAGCTGGGAGCTGGATTCTTACACGATGAGGCGAAGAAGAACTTTTCACTTAACGATGTACAACCAGTAGAGACCAGGAGCAGCGGAGACATCGAAGCCCTCCTGCAGGACGGTGGTCCCCGGCGCGCCGCCAGCCTTGCTGACTTCCTTTTCAGAAGGAAGCAACCACGAGCATCGACCGCCCCTGTACACATTATTGAGAATCCAATGAATGCAGTTTAAATTGATATTTTTTGTTCAAATCAATACCATTGTGTAACTTAAATGAGAAGAATGAAGCGTTGATTCATATTTAAAATATATATCTACTAAAACATAATATGGTAATAGAAGATAATAATTCTATTTTGAAGGACAAATTGTACCCGGACGCGACGTAACACTGGATTTGACAACTCTTCTCGGATTTGACAATTCGTTCTAGATTTGACGAAACTTTTGGAATAGACGCAACTCCGGACTCATACTCATACCAAGACTGATTACAAATACTGACAATGAAATGAAGCCTACCACCCAAGCCGCCTTGCTGCGTGACTTTACGAATTTAATGATATTAAAGTCGCGGACTGGGTTATATCAAGGCAGTAGTTATGTTTTCAATGCGGAAACATAATGTTAAGTCCGCAGTTGTCTATGAAATGCCTGTTCTACAACATTGACACGGTGTATGTTTACGAGAGGGATGGAAGGTTTTGGATGTGTATATAATTAGTTAGGATGGTTCATAAGGAAATGACTTTCAGAAACATTCAAAAGTTTCTTACAACATAAGTATTAAAATGTAAGCATCAGTATTGGCCAGTTTTGCTAAATGTTAATGGCGATTATTTTCTAAATTAATATTTAATTGCATGTTATATTAATGTTTCACTATTGCTTAACTAGCCCCTCCAAAGGACAGACTGGTGAAGAAACTTTTGGATATATTTACAAAATCCTAATACAGTGATATCATGAAAAGCACATAACCTAATCTTTAAAGACATATGACGCCATTTTTATATATGTCAGTATATATTCCGTAGCTGGGATTTGGAGTTTCCAGTAACCAGACACGCTTGTGACTAGTTGCTGGAAAGTCGGCGTTGAGTTCCGCCACTCGACACCCACTTAATCCAGAATATGGTGGTCTTAATGAGAAAGGAGTGCCCTAACACTAGATTCCTAGGTTAATCTTAGGGATCCCTAAATTATTTTATATTCTAATATGAATAATTTTCATTAGATTTTGTGTGTAATTGTATTGTATGTATGTTTATGTATATATAAGTATATATTTATTGAACAATGTGGGTTGCCCACACATTACTTGGGTGAAAATATATTTTGGAGGGGATGCACGTACATATAAATATTTATGTATCTATATTTTCCTCATATTAATGATAGATTAATAATTTCCGTAGGCTTTAACATTGACGCTTGGATATTCAATTGTATTATGAGAATGACATCGTATTGAAACTAATCGAATCGAGTTTTACTCAACACATTTAACAACTAGAAAAAAAAAGAAATCAAACAAACAAACGCTAAAACCGCTAAAGAAATATTGTCTCGGTCTAATATCGGCAGCTAATAACTAACAAAATTATAAAACATAATATTTTGGCTTCACATTTTTACTATATAAATAAGAATATATGTACATAAATAAATAGACGTAAATGTTAAAGTTATCCTAAACAAATTATTTATTATTCGCGGAAAATTATTTACAGCTTACTAATTATATAGCCTAACATATATAGCCTATATAAAATGAGCTTATTGTAGATGCTTTTAAAAAATATTTAGATAGAATCACAGAAAAACAATAGACAAAAAAAACCACAAAAAAATAGCCAAATGAATGTCTATTTAACCATAATAGTTTTAATGAGCGTTCAGTATTCTTTTAAATTCTCAATGGATTTTAATAATAAGAGTAGAGTCCTAAATCAACTTTAACTGACTTTCTCTATACGCTTACACGAACATATCCAA
The DNA here is from genome assembly GCA_013403645.1 of Heliconius nattereri. Classification (NCBI taxonomy): domain Eukaryota; kingdom Metazoa; phylum Arthropoda; class Insecta; order Lepidoptera; family Nymphalidae; genus Heliconius; species Heliconius nattereri. The sequence goes on from JAAIXI010000260.1 coordinate 182,335, forward strand.
CTATTTAAAAGACCTATAATTAATTTCGATACTTGCTTTTTCTACGACTTAATATGATATGTATGTATTTTATTCTAAAGCTCAACCAAAGGAACAATCTCAACATTTAGATAATAACTTTGTATATAATATTCTACTCGAGGCTAGCTCTAGAATTTGACCATTAAGTAGCGTGATATTAATAGTTTATTTTCGATTCCCTTATATTTTCGTTAAATATCTTATTGTATTAATGGATATTATAATGTATTTCTTAATATTTTAATAATAAAAATCGGACGGTATGCATAGTTACCAGAATTGGAGCGATAATTGCGAGGCTTTCGGCAAATTTGAAAACAAATAGAAATCGAAATAAAAATTAAGAAATTGTAAAAAGTACCGGAAAATTAAAAGATTTTCGACACTCGAACGTCCCCTGTAAAGTGTTCATGTACTACTGACTAACTAACTTCTAATGTATTTATTTTTTTAAAACACCTAATAAGTTATTTAAATATATTTTTCTTTATATAATTTTAGTCAAATTCATTATAGCCAAATGATCATGTTAACAGGGAATTAGCTTTTTATCTAACGTTTACATATTTTATTACCGAGAGCTATATAACATTCTGAAACCTTTTATATTAAAATATTAAAAATAAAAGTTTTATTAATTCAATTTAAGCATATATTTACCTATTTTTCGATGTTCTATACATGTTAATTATATCACTATAAAACACGTGCCAATCCTTCTTGAGGGTAGAATTTCAGTATTAGTCTGCAATATTATTAATATTATCCTAAATAACTATATATTATATATAATTTTTACATATCGCGATCGTCATTGCTTATATTTACTGCCTTTTATGGGCATTTTTCAAGTTTATCATAGAACTAGGAATAAGTATGTAGTCGTCTCAGAGACTCTGGTTGGTTAGACCATACGAATATTGTGAAATATTAAAGTTTACTTTGAGATCGTTATTATTATTATTATTATTACTATTAATAGTTTAGATAATAGATAATACAAATAATATTAGGCACAACTATTTGATTAATATGGAGTAACTTTGTTTGCGGGGATCGTTTTTGTCAGTTCTATTGTTAACATTTTCTCGAATATACGTACACGTTTTATTCGTTCCTTGTAATTGTTGTAACTATTATTTGAAGAAATTTATTTGTAACCATTTTTTTTACGCAAAATCTACTTGACATCTCTCACAGATATTATATTACAATTAATATTTATGTTAATATATGAGCAGGATGGACATAAGTCTATGTAATCACGTCTACATATGAATCTTTATTGAGAAACTTGATACTTATATAAAAAAATATGTATATGAAATTATGAAAAAAAGTTATAAAATTTTACCAATCGGGACGTGGTTCAAGAGATGATTTGTCATTTAATTATTTACCAACTAAACCAATCTGGTAAATAATAATAAATGTAACCGTAGTATTTTTGAAGTTATTTCGTATTCCACAAAGACGCATTTATGAACTCAGTAACTAAATTATTGGTGTCGTATTTCTATTCTTTATACAATTGTAGGATAGGTAAAGATTTCATGTTTTAAGAATTTATTAAACATATTATATAATATAATTAAATGTTGTTTAAGGAAGGTGTAAAGGAAGTCCTCTCACGTGGAACTTCAACGGCCGCTGGTTATTTAATTATTAAGGTTGTATTTCCTACTAAGATTGATCATTCTATTCGAACAAAATGTTCTTAATGTCTATTATACGTAGTTACCCTTTTTATTATGTGTATGACCAATTTAAGAATGTAAGCGTTGTTCGTGGCCTAAGTACTTATATTTTAGTTGTTTCTAATTTGCATTGCCGTGTCAAAGTAAAAAATAAAGTTATTTTTGAAAATAATAATAAAATCAAATTTCCCGTATTAAAAATATTTTTGTATTAAAATAATTAAATATTTTTTTTTTTGTAAAAAAAAATATTACTTTATTTTTTTAAAGAATCTTTTTTTTCAAACGCTATATATATCTTTTTGTAATCCCTTTTTCGGCTATATTTTTGAAATGTTATTGTATGATATTCATTATATTAATTTAAAACAATTTCAAATAAAGCACAATATTTCTACTGTACCTAATTACATTATCTTTCTATTATATTGTTCATATTAGTAACAAAAGTAAAAATAATCGAAACGGCAATGTTTCTTCATTTATGTATTTAACATTTTATGTATTTTGAATTGTTTTAAATATATTTCGTGTGTTGATATTTTTTTTTTATTTATAATAAGTTATTAGACATAAGTAATTTCCACGCCTGTTTAAACTTTGCTGAAATGGCTGCTGTTGTAATAAAAGAAATATATATCTGGCAAACCCAAAAAAGTCGAATAATATTTATATAAATAAGTAATATATAATTGTTATAAAACTCAAAAGACAAAAATATTAAGAAAAATTGGGATATAAAAACATTAAACATTACGTTAACTTCGAAATAAATTTCATAGAATAATATTAATAATACAATTGCAAGTCAATATTAAGAAACAATAACACTGTAGTAATCGACTGTGTCTAAAATGTTTAATAAAATGTTGCCCACGTAATTTAAATTGTAAATAAGTATATACTATAATAAGTATTTACTATAATATGTTGAAATATGAAATGTTAAATAAATTTCTTTATTAAAAAAATGTTGTAGAAATTTCATATATCTTTTATTAGTGCAGTGGTCATCGATGTATGGTAGCAGGATTACGTATTTAATGTTTTATGAATATACTTAGCATGTGTAACGCCTTCTGTATATGTAAACAAATAAATGGTGTTACGTGTAAATGTCTTTTTATTTACGTTTACCTAAAGCTTAAGCCTGGAAAAAGAAAGAAAAAAGAAATCCTAGAAAAAGAAGAAAAAAGAGTAGAATAATTGAAGAAAATTGACAATTACAGTCAGCCTGTTGGATGTGTGGTCGTAATTTTTTTCATGAATTATTAAGTCCATAAATCTTGGAAATAATATCGAATAATTTATATTTTTAGCTAAACATAGCTTCATTATGTATCCCGCATACAGCAGGGTAGGCAGAGGAAACCCAGTGTCTCGACACTAGGTTTCCTGTGCCTGCCTGCTTGCGCAGCGGCACCAGGGTGTGACTGTAACGCGACGGCTGTGGGTTCGATCCCCACTAGAGGGAGTGAAATATTTATTTACGTTTATGTTTCCATTTCTTCGCTCTGGTGTCGAGGCAAAGCGCGGCGTTCAGTTCAGTGTGTTGAGTGGACGCAATGCCTCCAGTATTTGGCAGAAAGTGGAGAACGGAGTGTCTTAACACTAAGTTCCAATGAAACATCATATGTTTTTTTTTATAAAAAAAAAACTGGCGCTGTATCGTATTTTTTTAAATGTGGGTAAACTTAGCCTTTCAAAGCGATTATGGTCAAAGTTGATATTACTAAATTATTTCAAGTTAACACATAGTATACAAGTTACTTAATTAGTTAAGTTACTTTTCACTTACATATGTGTAAACTGTTCTTATTATTATATTTGTTAAGTTGTATTATGATTAGCTTAATATTATATTTCAGAATATACTTGTATTAAATAAGAGAATAAATTTAACATTTTTAAATATAAATTATTATAAAAAAATACATTTAAAAATATAAAAAAGACACTCTTCCGAGGGCGGGACATGGGTCTAAGCCATCGGTGGCTAGGGCTCCAGACAGGGGAACCTCCGCACAATACGCACCGTCTCAAGTAAAAGTCTCAGGTATATTTTATTATTAAACTATTCATAATACAACTTAACAAACATTTTTATGATAAGTAATGTATAAATTAAAAAGACTATAAAAGTATAAAAATAAGTGAATAAAAGTACGAGGTACAAATATTACAGACAAATGAATTATTCATATCTATTAAAACGATACTTCCCGTATCCCTGAAGTGCACGGGACATGCGTGGTCTAACTCTCACAGGTATTGATTTTTCGTCCCAGACAGGGAGAAACCGCCGAGCTGTGTGCTGCTGGGAACTGAATTTTCCTGAACAACTGTTATTAGAGGGAATAACTGAAATGGTATGTATTATAATTTATTTTAATTATTTTGTCACTTGAATAATTAATTGATTTAGTGAAAAAAATGTGTTTTGATTTAATTTACTGATACATGACGGTCACGCCTTCATACAATTATGGGACTTAACTATATTTTTTGTTGTAAGGAGGAACCAAGTACGAGTAAAATGAGCGCTGAAGACCATATCGATGCAGACATGGAAATTGAGCAAACATCATCAGCGCGGAAAAGGAACTATCCTGAAGACTCCGGGGATGATAGCATGTCGGACGAGTCATCCGACGAATCCGATGAGGGATTCCGCGCGTACAGTCGACGAGCAAGCCATCGCCGATTTGTTCTCGGATGGCTCGATATACCGACTTCTGTTACTTCGAATTATGGCAAAAAGAAGAAATTGAACTGCGGACACTCGAGGCATAGTCCTGATTTCTACGATGATGATGATTCCTCGAATAGCAGCAGCGTAAGCATTAGTAGCCGCTCTGAAGAGATTTATGTGGAACCACGATACGTTGCCCCAAACTCAGAGAACTACCCCAACATACATGAGCCGGTCGCGGAGCCAGGACCTATGTCATATAACAACGCGGACCATTTACTCCACGGATACTGGATTATATTTTCGAACGTGCAAGGCGGCTGGCCCTACGGCATTGTCAAAATCTTTGTGCAACGTCAGGTGAGTCAAAAATAAACTATCCAAAAATATGCGAATATCATAACTATATTAATTATGCTAAATGATTTTAAAACCTATAAGGAAAATACATATTTGTTTTTAAATTCGTATCATATTTATAAAATCAAATAAATTTAAAAAATCACAGCAAAAATGTAATAAAAAGGCGGTTCTCGACCATTTTGAATGCTATTATTGATAGTGCAACCGCGAATGATGCGTGCGCAGCTTGCAGCGAATCTATCTCCGTCTATTGCATTTATGGTAAACCAACGCATGTGCGATACAATATTTTTGTGATGAATACGAGGACCACACCCTATGACAAATTGTTTTTAAGTTTCTTTCATATTTAAAATAGGACAACATTGCACTTTCTTACACAATAAGTTTAATATTTAAGGATATCCATTATAATTATTAGAAATGACATATTTATAATAATTACTCGATAGTTTAAATAAAGTTTATCAAAAAAAGAATAATCCTTATTATTCTAGATAATTAAACAGATATTCAAATTAAAATTAATTCTTACGTAAATTAATAATTACTTATGCTATAAACTTCTTTTTTTTACATTTTGACCAAATTGTAATTTTTTGAATTAGATACACAATCTATTTACAAATTTTCCCAAAAATTATTAAAAGCGAATATTGTGAAATCTATAATATATTTACGGATTCAGTGTGAGAAAAGAAATCATTTAATTAAATTATTAATTACCTTAAATAAATAAATAATTTTTTTTTCTAATCTTAATATCCTACTATATTCTATTACAGCTGAAGCTTGACGCGATAAGAGGAAAGCCTTGGCCTGGACGTGACCCAGGACCAGATGACTTCCGTCTTATTGTTAGTTTTAGCTCCCGTGATGAGAGAGACAAGATATTAGACGAGCTGAAGGCTAGACGCGTTGGTACTTACTTTTCCTATGTTGTAACAGGTAGGTTACTTTACGTTAATAGCAACAGATTGTTTTGAGACTTCATGTAATAGAAACCTGATGCAAAGGAGTATTACTTTTCACTGGTCTCAGGAATTGGCTCTCTTTCTTGTCAGGCTTGAATATAGTTTTTATAGAATCCTCCTTGACATACGGTATAAGTGTGGCGGGGAACTGGTAGCTAGATCTGATGACAAGCATTGTTCACCTGTCGAAGCTCGTCCCCCCCCGATGTTCAACGTCGCATACTGTACAGTTACTAGGCAACTATTTGTTTAATGAAAGATTTAATGACGCCAAAGAAAGATAAGTAAATTTGGTTATTTAAAATATGTGTTTGGTTATTTTAGATGCACTGCCCATTGGAAGCTATGATTTTGACAGGGACGCCGAGGACGAACAGTGGTACAGGTATCTACTATTATTTTTTAATAAAATTATTTGTACACTTTTTCCTAGCTATTGTCACATTATTATTCACAATCATTCTTTTTTTTCTAGCACTGAAATACTTCGTCGAGGCTAAGTCTATACTTAATCTTATTTCCTTACGCAATGTTGTCTTCAGTCCCTGTTTTTTGGTAAGAGTTGTTGTTTTATTTTTTTATAATATTTGAATTATGATTTTTCGGCCGTCAAGGGTCTGACTTCCTTTGGGGGGAATAAATTATTTTTATATCCTCGCTCTGACAATAAGACAATGTCTCGAAAAAGACAAAGGGGTGGTACGTGAGGAAAAGGTTGCTAAACAAAAAAAAAATTCCTCGCCTTCAACTAAACAAAACATTATCTAAGCGATATATTTATCAATCGTTTTAATATTTCACAGGTCACATCGATAGGCCATGCACTGATGGAGACATTTCATTTTTCTAATAAAGATCATCGGACTAACGGCATTCTAAGGAAGGAAGTTAAGTAGCTCAAAAGAAGACTGCGGTTATATATAAAGAAAGAATTTGAAAATGAGCTTGTAAGACTGAAAACTGATTTGGAATTAGATACAATTTTTTAAAATTAAAAAAATGTGCAAAAGGTACATTTTTGATGATATCTTTTATATACCGTTAATTATTAATTATTAATATGTATGTATGTATGCTATATTCATTGAATACGCTTTTACTTATCAATTATTATATACCGTTTTACATAATTATTATGCTATAATTAGTTTTTAATATATAATATTGTATGTATAAAATAATTTCTTAGGTATTTCTTTAAACGCACATATCTACTTTAGGATTTTATATATTAGGAATGGAACTAGTTAGCGAATGCTCTGCCAAATCTGATGATATATGAAATATTAGGAAAAATATTTAATTAAACCAGAAGTGCATATCTACCAGGTGTTAGCCAAAGACTTCTCCTCTATATACATATTATATACTAATGGTAACCGCCCGTAACCTCGTTTGCGTGGATATTACAATCCAAAAATTATCATATTTCGTTTGTTCCCGTTCCACTAGGAATTTTGGAGAATCCCCCCTTAGTGTTCTCCTGCATCCCCTTAGGAACATGCCAAATTTCAGCGTTATACATCGGGGGTCTATCAGTCATTTGGTAATACCGAATTACGGAATTAGTTTAAATTTATGGATATTCGATTAATGTACTCGTACGCTTAAATGTTGTAATTATGGTGTAACCTATGAGACTTATTTACTTATATTCCTGGCAAGAGTCCCTTTGTACTGATGCATAGAATGTGTCCTGCCATTTTTAACGTGTAGGACGTTTAATAAGTTCGGAGGTCTGACCTTGTTATTAAATTGTTGTAATACTAAGATGTAGTGATTGGTCGCATTATGTTATTATGAATGGATGTAGTAGAATAGTAAATATGGCATAGGGTACCTGTATGGGTAAACAAGACTCTTCGAATTTCGAGAGGCTTTAACTGTTTCCTATAAGAAGTATGTGTTTTATGTTTAAATGTTACTTACTACAAATGCTGGCTATAATTAACACGAATTGTTTTCATTAATTTTTAAAAAAGTTAAGGCCTCTGGCTTCTATTCCTGTTTATAACCAATTTTAATTTTGTTTTTCGTTCTGTTCATACTATCTATAAAAGTTTAATAGTTGTTTAAATTTTATCTAAATTAAAATAGTAAAATACATATTTTTCGACGACCTTTTCTCTATTAAGAATACTTTTTTGACTTGTGCCGTCCTACAATTCCGCCAGTGCGAAAATATAAACACTATAAAATATTAGGCTCTTATTTGTAACACTTTCACAGGGATGGATAAATTGTTGTTTTAAGTATTATATATTTAGATTTAAGTAGTTATATACCAAGAAACAAATCTTACCCGTTAGTTATTACAAATATATATTATTAGTTTTATTTTATTACAACTGTCAATTGCAAACTTTTGCGCTTACTCTAAAAATCCCATTAAAATTTTACCCTATGTAATTATTAAATATATCCTCTGAATAGCGGTAGGCACTAATATTATATATCATAGTCACACACGGGCGTGTCTAGAGATATCTTCTGGGGGGACCTGGATTTTAGCTTTCAACAGATTTAGCTATCACCAGACTATTCTGGGGTGGGCACGAACCATCTGGCATCTGGCTTCCCTCCTCTTATCCGCCCATATCAGTCATGTTATACTACGAATCAGTGTCAACATTATTTAATATATTTATGTATTATTAGTGGAGTATAACGTAAGTATATAATTAACTTACATATCTGCATTTAATGTCAATACTATGATGTTTAGACAATAAGAATACTGTTTAATCAATTACTTGATGAATAAAGTTGGAATCAATGTTTTTGTTTCTTGTCCTATAAAACCATAACATTACTCACAAAGGTTCGTGTTTACGAATTAGTTACGGAGGCTACAGTAGAGGGCTAAGAAAAAACGCATTTTTTATAATCTTAATTACGTTTAGAAAATACAAATTAAATTTAAAAATAAATATATCTAAAACTACTGTCTCCGGTGTTAGAAGGTCTAATCTAGCTAAAATTAACTTAATTTACGACATAATTATTCAATGTCAGAATAATAAGTGTTTTTCCGCCTGTGACATCGAGCTAAGCAAAAATATTAAAATCTTCGTGTCGGAAAATGACTCTCAAGCCATGGATGACTCCTGGACTTTAAAAACCGAGATAAACTCCATCAAAAATCTAAATAACATCCAAATAATGAAATACTTACCATAATCTTCAAAAGATACGGAAGCGGAGAAGGTTTTGCAGTAGTTTATATCATTAACGCGCCTAATAAAAACCTTTGGGAAGTTATTACACCCATAACTCTCATGCATAAACATGCGTGCGATCAAGAGAACATGAGTGATCACGATCAGGTGACCCGAACGCTCGTTTACCTTGTCCTTTTTCCATAAAATCTATACTAATATAATAAATAAATCTATACTAATAAATAAGAAGAGTTTGTCTGTTTGTTTGTTTGTTTGAACGCTAAGATATCTAGATCTACTGGTCCGATTTACTTTCTTTTTGTTTTGTATGAAAGCTGCATTCTTCAGAAGTGCTATAGGCTATATAACATTACATTACACATATGTACTAATAAATTAAAATACTTTCTAATTTGACATGCAATTTATTCTGCCATGTTAATAACAACCGTCGTTGCTAAGCAACGGTTTGCAAAGTTTGTTTGTTGTTTTAAGAAAACGTCACCCAAAATGAACTTATATTTTGATATTCATCCTTATAAAAATAAATATAATAGTCACTTTTAGCATTTTATCTAGATTGAAATTATAGTTTACTGTATAACATTCTAATAAATAATTAAGGAGATGTCACTGATTCGAAATGACCTAGCCTTCGGGCGGCATAGTATGACCGACGCGAACGGGCAGATGACGTTGACGGTTTTATAAATTTTCATACATTTTCGAACTATTGTTAATTTTTATGTAATTATTTGCTGTTTATAATTTATTTAAGCTTTACTTTGGTTCTCTTCTTATTTTATTTGATATTGCTCGCAAAAATTAACCTATTTAATATAGAAAAATGTTTAGTTATTTCATAGACTCGATATCTACGTGTATGTACGCACGCACGGAAAACTTTAGGTAGTTTTTCTAATATTAAGAATACCTATCCTTTAGTTACTTTTACTTCTTTTGTTGGTTCATTTCAATGACTCAGATATTTTTTCTAATAATATGTCTTTACTTATTATTCTTTTTGATTATTTAGGCTTATATTTTTTTACTAATTCTATTGAAAACTGAAAATAATTTCATAAATATATTTAATAAATATTCTTATAGTTCAAGCAGGCGTAGCCGCGTCCGGGTCGGTTACGGAATTAATTTTTAATAGCAAATGAAAAGGGCGGGCATTTTGACGTTGGCAGTTGACACATTGCAGTACTATATTTGACAGTTGACATATTGTAGTACAGAAGTCTCCTAAGTGTAGATATAATATGTAGCTTACAGTAAATGTTACATATAATTATAATTAACTAAAAAGTAATGTCCGACCCATATATGAACATATAGCACCATTCAAAAATAAAATATGCGGATAAAAAATCAGATATAATTCGATGCTCATGACATCTTATAAGAATGGCAACGCCTGCGCAACAGAAAATGTCATGAAAAAAAAATATTCTTACAGACAGAAGCCGATAAGTAGCAAAAGCAATCACTTGAACAACTATGAAACGTTATAAAATAATATATTGAGCGACCGTGTAAATTCAACTAAAAAACATCGAGTTTAAGATGAATTGCCGTTACTGAACAAAAAAATAAATAATTGTTTCATTCCTATAAAATAAGGCAAGGTAATAAGTAATTCAATAATACGTAAAAACACTTCACCAGAAAGAAAACGAAAAACGAAACATGTACAGTCCCTTTACACCGACATGCTTTAGATTCAGACATCTGAGAGTTAATTATCTCCATCCTAAAAGTATTTTTTTTTTAAATGATCGAGCAAATATTTCAGTCATCCATTCAATAAATAATAAAATATTGTATAATAATTATTAATAACAATAATAGTACATTATTTAATAAGGCATAATTAGATTAGTATGGGGAAAATGTTTCTATGGAATGACAAGGTTATTTTAAAATATAATTTCTAAGAGTAATAAATACACAAATGACTTCATATTTTACTCATGTTTTAAGAATTTCTATGGGGCCGGAGTGGGAATGAGCCATTTCAATCCTTTATTTTTAAGTAAATTAATATAGACAAATAATATTCACATCTTCGACATGGTTTTAGGAGCTGCACTTGGTTTTCTGTTGCGTAATTTGTACATATTTGATTCTGTAATTTTACTAGGGCTAATTGCTTCTATATACTGCTAGAGACAATTTGGCACACCAATTTATATTAAGAACGAATTAAGAGAACCATAGAGTTCAACATAACACTAGAGTGTAGGACTGTCTTGTTGTCGTAGATACGCTGTCCTGTTAAAATTATTTAATCTGTGGTTTGTAAGAATAAAAGTGTTAAATTCGTTATATATTCTTTACGTAGTATATGTTCCCTGTTTTTTACCATTCTTGATTTCTTTGGAAAAAGTTTAAATTATTTCGATTCCTAGTACGTTTTTATAAAATTACAACGATGGATCAGATGCTGCCCGTTAATGAGGTTCTGAGTGATAAAATAACTAAATTAGATTGCACGCTTATTCCGAGTGGATTAAACACAGGTGACCGGCATTTGGGGTAAGAAAATTCACATGTTTAAATAAATTTATTAAATATAAAAAAAAATCATAGTTAAATAAATACGGAAGAAACGTTATTTAAGTTAAATGTTATAATTTAGAAAAACTGAACATGTGACAAGCCTGGTCAAAGTTTTCGGTTTTTATTACAGTGAAGCGATAAGTTATACTTGAATAGACTTTTGATATAGACATACAATGAGATATAAAAACAAAATTCAAACAAGAAAACCAAGGACTGTCTGACTACCTGATACGGAATTAAAAATAATATGTATAAGGGTAGATATAAAAACATGTGCAACAGTAAAAGAATTTAAGAAAAATCGCAAATTATATGTATACTACTTGCTTAATTAATATTTATTTACTTATTAAAATAATACCTAACATTTTGTTACATTTGAACACTGGAAATTGTCTATTTAAGATAGCTTTAAGTAGTTATATATTAGTATTTAAGCGAACATTATTTTTTTTGGGTGAATAAGTGTCTTTAACCTTATATTAGTCACGAGTGTTCCACTCACGGCTTTATTCACGAGGATTACACTATTATTACTATTTCAATTTTCCCCATTTTGACTCATGGGGTGCATTCTAAAAAAATCTGTATCATTGCATTACAAACTCTTGGATAATCTTGTCTTTTTAATTTAATCTCACCTAAATATCTATGTTTTGAGTCAGGTATTTCCGGTTGCCTTTGTCTATTTGCTGCTATATGTTTAGGTATTTCCACTTGAGCTAGACTTGATTCTTATTAATGCGAAAGCCTCCATTTCGGGCTTTGTCATGTTACCAAAGACCTCACTTTATCAATTGAAAAAAAATATTCCCTTAAGTGAAAATTTTACCCACAACCATCACATTTATTTTATTGTTAATTACCAAGCTGCTGTACTACACTTGATATTGTTTTCATAATTTATTGTAACCTTTCGTTTCATAGGATTAAAATAAAAACCCTATGCGAGCTGATCGACTCCCTTGGAGAAAAGTCTGCCAAGTCACAAAAACTGAACAGTACAATAACTACAGCGGAGAAACTCCGAAATTCTACACACTATGTGTACATTCTAAAAGATGCCGATGCGAATAAGTAAGTTTTATTTCATTTATTATTACTGTTGCTTCCCAATTTGTAACATTCTCTTTGTCCGACAAAATATACATTGTCATAGCAAAAATAGTGACAGTCATACGATAGGAACAAGAAATAAAGATAAGCTTGTTACCAAGTTTTCACCTCCAAAAAGTTAATAAATCCTTTATGGGTCTGAGTATATGTGTATATAATAAAATTCCGCAGTGTATTCTTAGTTTGCCACTACCAAAATTTATAATATCTGTAAAAAAAATTCTAACAAGTAAAGCGTATTACACTGTTCAAGAATATTTAGAGGATAAGCATGTATGGAATTAATGTCTATTGAATGTAATGCAGGATAGCTGCCAGCTAATGTTTATAGATTGTACCATTGATTTTGAAAAGAACAACTGATAAGTTTTTTGCCGGCTCTTCTCAGCAGAACTCCGAACCGGTGGTAGCTTTTTGTTCATATGTTCATTCGACAATTCAAAAGTGCTTATAATAATTGCCTATTTGAATAAAGAATATTTTGAATTTTACACTGCATTTTTGTTTCTTACATAAAATGTTCATCATTTTAGTTAGTTAGTTTTAGATTTTTATAAGTTGTTATAATAATCTTATATTGCACAGTTTGATTTCTATTTTATATATGTTTAAGTAGCAAATAGATTACTTTGCAAATTATAAGTAAATTTAAATATGACACGAACATACTCTTTAAGAACTTTACATTTATTTCTAATATATTCTTGTTACTATAATTTTGCTGCGTTCTGTACTGTGGATATTCATAAAAAAATATTGTTAGCTAATATTATTAAGATTGAGGCTTTCGAGGCGCAGTGGCACAGCATGAAACTGTAACTAAAAGGTTATGGGTTGAATTCCCACTTATATAAATGAATCATTTATTATTTTGTCCTCTGGGGATAAGAGTTCTAGTTTAGTTTTTATTTTTGTTTTTTTATATTGCAGGGTAGGCAAAGTGCCCCCTGCCTACCCGCAATGTGTGGAATAGAGTTAATAGCTGAAAAAAATTGAGTAGTTATCTATGGTAGGCCCAAAGTATGCAACAAATAACAAATAGTATGGTTATGCTCTCATCATGAAACCTAACACTAGGCAAAATATTTTAAAATACTTTGCCTAGTGTTAGCTTTTTAATAAAATTTATAAACTCCAAGTTGCTGCAGTAACTTCACGGTCCGCTCAGTAGGTGCTCTGTCAGGTGTGACCACATTCGACCAGCGTGACGCTATGCTATAAGATTGTATTGAATATTCTGTTTTACGTGGGAGGCTTTATATCAAAATGTCTGTCTATGATTAGAAATACTGGGATTTAGTTAATTCTTGAAAGACCTTAGGAAAATTACTTTCTATCTGTATGTTTGACCTAATCCCGGAAACCACTGGACGACTAACAACTGCTGTTAATAAATAATTCAAAATATTTTTTCTATATTGAAAAATATGCTGGAAATGTTAGCTAAAAAAAATATGTAAAGTTAAACACGTTTATATTATGTACCTATAACAAATAATTCTATTGAATTCGTATGGACTAAGTGAAACAAACGCAATGCGTCAGTTTCTCATTGCGCTAATTGCCAAATAAAATGCTTGTACCTCGTTATACTATAGGTACACACTTTAATATAATTCTGTACGACTTTTCGACAGGTCGCACGTTTTTAACTTATATATTTGAGTATACTATATACTAATAGAATATATTACTTTCGGTAAGGCTATGCTCGTAGAATTTGAAACGCTGTACTAAGAATATTGATTTTAGTTTCATATTTTTCATTATTTTCCAATCAGAGGCGACGGAGAAGCTATTGGGTTTCTGAAAGTCGGCCACAAGCATCTGTTCCTGTTCGACGGGATGGGCAAGGCGCAGGAAGTGGAGCCCATATGTGTCCTGGATTTCTTTGTTCTCCAGGACAGCCAGCGGCGCGGATACGGGAAGGTGCTGTTTGATCATATGTTACAGGTAAGTTTTAAATCAATAAAAGATTTTTTTAATTTGTAATGATGTAAAAAAATATCCTTAAATTTCAATCTTTATTTGTAAACATCTAATTCGAAATTTAGATACTTTTTGGAGTCCAATCGTGGCACAGCGGCACAAGTGTCTGTACACGCGACTAGTAGTAGGTTTGATCCCCACTCGAAATCAAATATTTATTTAAATTTATTTTTCATTTCTTCGCTCTGGTCTCGAGGCAAAGCACGGCGTTGAGTTTCGCCACTCAACACGCAATGTCTCTAGATTTTTGCGAAAAATGAGGTCAGTTTTGTAGGTAGGAGAGGGGTATTGACACAAAGTTTCCCCGTGTGCGGGATGCGGCGTGAAGCGGGAAAAATTAAAAACTTCCGAGATGATATCTGAAGACTTTCACGAAATAAGCGCAAAATAACGAAAATTCGCTTAAAAATAGATAAATTAGAAAATCAGACCTATTCGACTATATATAGGCGTAAAATTAAAATATATTCAAATACAAAGCCGGATCTCTAGTATTATTTTATTACAAACTATAGGCCCGCCTGCGGCCCCGCCCGCTTGAACTAAGAAGACTCCGTTCAGTCCCACTCAAAAACAGAATTGACTGACGACTGACTGTCAGTATAGAATGACGTCTAATATATTTTTTTATTATTTTAAACTGTAATATTCTATATGATTTTTGCCCACATTATTGTTTGTTTTAAATTTGTTGATATTTGATATTCATATTTATAATATACTTTGAACTTAAAGCTAATTATTTATGATACGTATATTTTTGTGTAACATTACAGTCTTTTTCATGTTATATGTTATACTTTATATGTGTAAATTTATTATAAGAATTCATATAAATTGCTATATATATTTGCAGGCAAACTCATCACTTGAGTAGGTACATTCAAATAACTATAACTTTTTTTTAATGAAGCGATTTTGATAAAACAACCTTTAGTCGTTAAGCTGCAAAGCTACAAAGCAACTGGTGAAAGTTTTAAGTCGGTATCGGTATTTTCAGAGATAAGCGTGGCCATACATACATACAGACAAGAAATTATAAAAAAACTTTCTATTATTCTTTTTAAGTGCCCCTTTATAAATTCAGTCAAAAATACTAAAGTACAGACAAAATATTTGATTGTTTTATTATATATAAGATAAGATAAGTATTCTCACAGATTAATATGTTTAGATCTCGACGACTGCGTCATTTCTATATACAATTACAAGGTTATAGAAAATATTAGGTAATTAATTCTATGATGTTGATTAAATTACATTTCAAAATAAGCGCGGAACGGAATTGTTTTAATGGGAACAGAGTGTCCTAGTTCAATAAGTTCCCAGATTACCTCTACCTACTCTTCATTGTGCGGGTTACAGCGTCATCAAAAGTGAAAAAATACATTTTATCGTATCAAGTCATAATAAGACGGTTAAAGCGTTATTACGTTATGTCCTTGTTCTTACTATATGCGACAGGATATTAAGATATATGTAGATAAGACTAGAAACTGAGGGTGAGGACTATGAACATCTATACATGTAGGTATGTCTATGTATGTAGGTATTTTATATTAGTGTAGTCGGTTCGATTCTCACTCGAGGAGATGAAATATTTCTATATTCATATTTTCATTATTCTTGGCATTCTGGCGTACAGACGTAGAGCTACGATGAATTCCGGTACTCAACACGAAATGTCTCAAGAATTAGTCAGAAGGTGGGCAACGGAATGTCTTAACCCTACGTTCCCTCTTCCTACCCTGCTATATATGTGATATAGCGTAAAGTTATATATATTTTACCATTTTAGGATTTAAATGCAACCCCTCAAGGACTGGCGATCGACGGGCCGTCGTCGAAAATGGAACAGTTCCTGTACAAGAACTATGGCATCGAACACCTCGTGCGGCAAAATAATAACTTCGCCATTCCACCGCAGTTCTTCTCATTCGCAGTTCCTTGCATTAAGTGAGTTTTAGATCATTTTTTATATAATAACTTATATAATTAGAGTTGTTTGGGAAAAATTGTTTTATATGAAATCTTTTGGCCAATAAGTTAGTGAATCCGGTTGTCCATGAATCCATCTTACAAATATTTATTATGTATTTTTTATTATCTTTTGTAGTTGCCTACTAATTTATTTATAAATATTACTTAATGTAACAATTTAAGCGTACCTGTTTTCGAAAGTGACCACAGATGTATTGCGATACTAAGTGTGGTCCTTGCAAGGTTTCTTGACGTCATGATACTATAAAAATAGACTGATAAAAGTACTCTTAATGTTTGTTTCCTACTTAAGTAGACATGTTTCCGTTTTAATTTACAAGATTAGAACTATTAGGTATATAAAAACACAAATACATTTATGAATTAGAAAATTAAAATTAATAAAAATATGAGGCCATTGTGGCGCAGCGGCACAAGGGTGTGACTGTAACGCGGCGGTTGTGGGTTCAATTCCCACTCGAGGAAGTGAAATATTTATTTACATTTATTTTTCAATTTCATCGCTCTGGTGTCGAGGCAAAGCGTGGCGTTGAGTTCTGTCATCCAAAACACAATGCCTCCAGATTTCGGCAGAAAGTGGGAACGGAGTGTATTAACACTAGATTCCCTCAACCTACACTGCTGTGTGCAGGATACAGCGTGAAGCAGATTTGATTTATTTTTTGATGATTAGAAATATATTTCAAAATGCAATTTGACTTCAATAAAAAAAATACATATTTCTATGGTTTTTTTAGAGAGTGTTTAGCTACAGCTCTGTCATATACTTAGAACCCTACAAATTCCCGACCATACTATGTTTGAACTTGTCGCTTTGGACATATTAAAGCTCAGTATCGTTCAAAGCCTAGATGCTATAGACGTACTCAGCCTCACAATGGTGATTCGTGTGTTGTTACTAAAGAGTCCTCAACATGTTTGCATTTTGGAATTAACAAGGCTTGTCCTGAGTAGGCAAGGCAAGAATCTATCAAAATTGTTGTCTCAGGATTATATATCCTACATGGACGCTTCCTCTCGTTTTCCATCCGTCCAAAAATTCTATGCTGACGTAGCAACATAGTACACAACGTAGTCGGAAAAGTTCAGGTTTGGACGGTATCCTGCGATCACAGACCACACCAGTGATTTTCCGTTACTTAGTCCAAGCAACACTTATCCGACCATGGAGATAGTGATCGATGCCTCCAGACTCGTACATGACGGATCTAAGAAACCTGAACTTTTCCGATTTAGGGACTGGTTCAGGACTTATAAGGATAGTGCCTCGAGCTCCGGGCTGTCGCAGGCCATATACTCGGTCCTTGACACATTGCCAATATGTATTTCATTCATGGAGAATGGTTATGTAACGCTAATGCTGCAGCTAGAATGTATCGGAAAAGATACCAAAACGCTGAACGTCATCCCGATTATCGTGTATTTCGATTTTTCTCTCTTCAACAGAGAAGTAATCCAGCAAGTATCGTACCATTTTGGAATCCAGATCAAATGCGCAAACTTTTAAAGTTACTTGCAAAAACAGTGTAGTACATTTTTTTTATAGTATAGTCGGTTAAAGTTGGGTGTAGTAAATATTTTTAATTTAATGTTTAGCAAAAACACCATATTTTATTGAAAACTGATGTAGGTATGTTTAAGTCTTAAACTGTAATTCACAGAATTTTTACTTTACTCATGATTACATTACAGAAAAAAAATGAAGAAAGAGTAATATTTGTAGTCTTAGGACTTGAAAAATCATCACAGGCTGTCGGTTTTTCCAATATTTTTTAAGATCAATATAATATGAAAAATACATGACAAAGTTTTTTTTTTATATTTTTCTCATAACTGTCACCTGTTTTAGTCTTATCGTTGACTCCTGGGACAGCCTGTATAATGCATGAATTATCGCATCTTTGACTAGAATCTTTAGCATATAGTAATGGTTTAACTTGAATCTATACAAATGTTGTAAAATATTCTTAATGCCATGTTATATATTTACGGATATATACCAATAACGTAAACACTTGGAACTGTATCGCCAACACGTACGACTCGACGTCGGAATGAGGCGTGTGCGGCGATGTCCGAGTCCAAATAACGGGGTAGGGTAATAACACAATTGTACTAATATGTTTAATATTCCACATATAATAGCAGGCCGAGCAGAAGCCCTGTCCGCACGCCAAGCAGAAGCCCTGTCCACGGGCGGTTCGCCGCGCCCAATCCAACCTCAGCTATCGCTAGTGTAAGTATCTCACGCTTTTTTTCTTTCAGCTTCACGCTGTATCCCGCATACAGCAGTTAAGATAACTTAGTGATATCCACTTCTCGTGGCATTGCGTGTTGATTGACCTTACTACCGGAGCGAGGAAATAAAAATATTAATAAATAATCATTCACTAGACTAGTGTCATTTTAAATTTTCCGCCGAACGAATGATGATGTTTATTATAGTACTTGTTATAGTAATTGAAGTGTCTTTTATAATCCGCGACGGACGTGGTTCATATTATATAGCCATCTTTGGAATATTTTATAACCAGTGGGAACGAACCCGTATCCATCGTGTTAACAGTCAAGCGCTATATCGATGTGCTATGATGGGGTTTATTGGAAAGTATGTGAATTATTAATTTTTTAATGTGAATTATTAATTTTTTTGTGAATTAATTTTTTCAGGTCATCCATGGCGATCAACGTCAGAACAATGACGGGTAAGTTCTTATTTCAAATATATAAAAAAATATGTATTTTAATATTTTACATAAGTATAAAAGCCTTTTTCTTTATGAGAAAAAATAAATGTATTTATGTCAATTATATCTACTATGAGAGCATGCTTCCATTTTTAATCGGTAAATGCAGACGTCACATGATATTTTTTTTTGATTTTAAATAATTATCTTTGTTTCGTTTAATATTTATTTTCTTTAATTATTAATTTATATGGTGTTTAAATATTTTTTATGATTTTAGATTTAAAAATTATATAAGTAACGTAACCCATGCCTTTTATTTTATTACATTTTTTTTAATTAAAATTATTCCTTTTTATTTATTGATTTACTTTTCAATTATTTCAGCTTGATAGAATCCGTCTTGATAGAATTTAAGAATCGGATTACAATAGTCGAGTAATGTATAATTATACGTTTTTTTATTTTAGACGTGTTTGTCTTGTATTCTGTTATAATATTTATTTATGTGGTTGAGGATATTACGAAAGGGTTTAAATCGTTATTTGATAAACAGACTTGCGAAGCCTTCTAAGATATTTTTTAATTTAAATCGTTATATAACAATGACGGATGTATTTAAATTTTAATAAAATTAACATAAAACTAAATAGGTTTATATTCAGGCAAGTGGTGGCACAGGCGCAGTTGTGTGACTGTAGACGCGACTGACTGGTTGTGAGCTCGATCCCCACTCGACGAAATGAAATCATTATTTAAGGGAATATTTTTCATTTCTTCACTCTGGTGTGGCTAAGCGCAGCGTCGAGTTCCGCCACTGCAATACTGAATGACTCCAGAATTCAGCAATAAATGTTCCCTCAGCCTATCCCGCGCTGTGCGGGATACAGAGGGAAGCCGATATATAACAAAAATACACATTCAAATATGGTTTATTGACTTATTTTCTCTTTGGCGATATTTGGTTTTTGATCTCAATTTTTGTTTTATATATTAATGAACAAAGGCTTCAGACGCAGGTCAGATTAAAAAAAAAACGATTTAAACAATATTTAGTTATAACCCTTTAGTATTTAAATTTTGTGTTATAGATGATTTACAAATAATTAAAACTATATTTGATTTGTCGTCTCAATTTTTTTATTAATTATATTATTTGAATAATAATACAAATTGCAGCTTCCACGTTGAAAATACCGGATATATTCAATAATTCTAAGAGATATGCTATCGAATAAGGTAAACTTGCACCAAAAATGTTAGTAATTTTAATAAAATGAACTCATAATTAACCTTTCAAATTATAAGTAACTGTAAAAAGACACGAGATCTATTGTAATGGACGCACTGTGATATGATTTTATAAAAATATTTTAATATATATTGTTAGTTATTTAATAATTCGATTCATTTTGTCATCAATTTGTTTTCTTTTTTTTAAGTGTATCCATGTGAGTTATTTAAGTTTGCACAAACTTCGTTGTTGTAGAAACTGATTTTATATAAAATATATACATTTCTTGTTTATTGCATGCATTTTGTCTTGTTTATTGCATGCGTTTTATTTCGTAGCATTAATATTGATTATGTTATATTTTTCTTTTTATAAAATAATTGGGTTACATCGGATGTGCGTATATTAAATATATTTATTAAAAAGTTTAAATTATGAAATATATATGTCCAAATCTTTAACCTGTGGGTTAGAAGAATTAGTAGAGAAATTGTGAATTTGTTTATTTTTAATATAGCTATTGATTGAAATAAAAAAAACAATATTGTTAACAATTAATTATCAATTAATTAAATTAAACAATTAATTAAAAACAATAATAATTAATTAAAGATCATTTTGGGTAATACAGTGTTTTTGTCAGCACCACTTTAAATGAATACACAGTTTTAACTACTCTATTAAAGCCTAATACAAATAAATAATAATATGATAGTTGTAAAATAAAACGCCATTTGAACGCAAGAACGCACGCACACATAAACCTATCCACAGGGACACCGCCGCACACGCCTCATTCCGAAACCGAATCGTAGTTATTGGCGATAAAGTTCAAAGTTCTTTAATTTTTAATAGTATTTTAGGTTATTGGTCTTCGTTAGTATGTGTTTACATTAATCCAGGGTTAGTCTTCCTACTCAACCTACTCCACTTTCCACGCTATTTAGTTTCCTCGGTGGTTAGACCATTGGCTCTCATGTCCTGCATCATGACATCCAACCAGCGCTTCCCTGGGCGCCCGGGAGGTCTCCCTGCAGAAACTGATATAACAAGGCCCTTGCATCCGGCATAGTTCATAGTCCGGCGCGTAACGTCGCCAAACCATCTCAGGCTACGTCACGGACCCCAAGACTACCTCAAATGAATGTGTTGCGTAAGCGATCACACTGCGTTCCACCTTAGCATCTTCATTTTAGTGACGTGAATCTCCTGAGTGTGCCGAGATAGTGCTGGCCAACATTCGCTGCCGTATAAAAGATCCGGTCGGATGGTTGAGTCGGATGATCGGTGCTCTTGTATATCATCCCCTCGAGCTTGGGCGGTATTCTGCGATCGCAGACCACACCAGTGACCTCCCACCATTTGGCCCAGGTAGCGCTTGTCCAGCGAAGGACTTCGTCATCGATGCCTCCAGACTCGTGCATAACGGATTCAAGGTACCTGAACTTTTCCCACTTAACGGCTGGGTCCTAAACCATAAGGAGCCTTTAAGGATAGTGGTGGTGTTTTATTTATTTACTTACTAATTTAACAAAGGGTATAAGGGTACTAGCAAGAATATAGTGAATGCCTTTTTTCTTGAGGGTCTCGGTACGGGGCATTTATGAATATCAGGGGTCGAAACAGGTCAGGAAAATCTGTATAAGTCAGTATTTTTGAGAGCAGGCCTAGTTGATCTAATGTTCAATCTTCCTCGCTATGTGCCGATACATTATCTTACAGACCACGGTTTGGTACAAAAATGCCGAATTTTTTTTATTTGGCTGAATTATTTGTCACTGACTGTGTCAAAAATAGATATTTCTTAATATATATTTTGAAAAATATGAGAGACTAAATTTTGCCAATTTTCTTAACTCCGGTTTTATGTAAGCTTTTATTTGTTAGAGCTAAAAGTGCAAGCTTTCTGAAGAAAATAATTTCACTATTAATTATTAACAAATTCCGATTGTTATTAACAAACGCTTAAATTGGTTTTAACTATTATTGCCCTTACATCGAGCTTTTTTGCACAGCTATCTATATAGTTTTAATTGAGAAAAATTCTTCACCTAACATCACACACGTCATATTGGGTGCGCAGGTTCCGTTGCATACTCGTATATTATTTTAATAATCATTTTGCTATTTCTTCTCCTGTCTTTTTCCTTTTTTGTATTTTTTTTCTCTCAAAGTATTTTATTGTTTAATGTAGTTTTCCGTATTTTCTAATTAATTATAATTTTACACGAATACGATATAACAAGAAATAACATGAGTTTATTAAAACAGTCAACATTTTTAAATTTAAGCTCAGTAAAGTTAGTATTTTTAAACATGAAACCTGTTTCGGCCCTTGTAATAGATTTCTTTCAGCTTCACGCTGTATTCCGTAAACAGCAGGGTAAGCTGAGTGAACCTAGTGTTAAGATTCCGTTCTCCAATTTTCACCGAATTCTGGAGGCATTGCGTGTTAAATGGCGGAACTCAACGCCATCCTTTGCCTCGATTTTCGAATCGAATATAAAATATTTCATTTCCTCGAATAGAAGTTGAACCCACAATCTGTCACGCTTAGTCTCTCTTTAAGCTCCTGTGCCCATCCTCTTCATTTATAGTAAACTAGCGGCCCCCCCCGCGGCTTCGCCCGCTTGAACTACATGATTATTCAAATGTGTTGATGTCACACAATGTGTTGGCAGACATACAGACAAAAAATTAAAAAAATATATTTTTTCTATTATTCTTTTGAAGTATTCTATTTCAGTCTAAAATACTAAATGTACAGACAAAATATTTTTACTGTTTTATCTTACATATAGATAACTTTTTTTATATAACGTTATTTTTACAAGGCCATCAGAATCAGGATGCCGAAATATTCATCCTAACCCGGAACCTGAAAAATCTTATCCTGAGAAACCTGACTCCAATCCCGAGAGGCCTTCCACCTTGCAGGTGGAGACGATAGGAGAGCCCCTTCCTCGTCAACCATCCCCTGCAGGGTCCACTACACCTCGTCGCGACTCCCAGCTCACCGGCCGCGGGTTCTTCAACGTTAAGTTTTACCATAACAAACTTTGGTAAACTATTGAACATATATTTGATATGGTAAATATTATTGTGCCCACTTTCTAAGTCGTATCGTAGCTTAATGTATTATATATGTAGTTATAGATGTTAAACATTCCTTCTTGATGGTATGAATGATAATTAATATTTATTAAGGTTATCTTCTAGGATAAGAGTAAATTTTCTGAAATGTACTGGAAGGATATAAGGCAGTTTAGTTTAATTTTAAATACATTTTTTTCCTTCTACCAGAATGTTGTATATAATTTTAAAGTAACTTAAAAGAAGGAAGCATTTAAAATATACATACATCGTTTTAAAAGATATTCATTAAATATATTAAAAGAACCTATATTTCGCTTTTAACATGAAATTATTTAAGATTTCTAATGTATTCAAATTAATGTTGATAAAACTATAGTGATTGTTAAGCGATTTTATCAAAAATAGGTAGAATTTATGATAAAAATGTATGATGCACTTTTACTCAATATGAATTTATTGGAAGATAACTGTTGTTTTAATTGCGTCCTTTTAATTATAATAATTTATTGTTACTTATTTGTGTTCTATACTGAATGTACCGCCAACTCTAACTGAAATAAAGAAATTGTAAGTCATTTTGATAGAACTGAGAAAAATGTTTTTATATGTTAGCGGCGTAGGTTTAATTATTTGGAAGTTTATGTTAGTTCATTTATGTGTAAAACCACTTTTTTTGAATAAAATATTGCTTTAATTAATAATTCTTTAATTTTTGCCACGACAGTACTTGCAACTTAAAAATCAGCTTCACGTTGTGTCCCGCGCACAGCCCACAGGGTAGACCGAGGGGACCTAGCGTTAAAACACTCCGTTCCCTATTTTCCGCCGGATCCTGGAGGCATTCAACGCCGCGCTTGGCGTCGACACCAGAGCGAAGAAACGAAAATATTCAATTTCGAACCCACAATCAGTCGCGTTTACAGTCACTGTAAAAAGGTACAAAATAAAAGTTGTATATCATAAAGAAAACATTTTATTAATTCCATTACAATTGGACATCAGATTATAAACATCAATGTCTATCTTTGGGATTCTATTTACTATAAATCAAAGGAAGGTAGGGCGGTGGGACGTCGACTTGTGTTATTTACGACTTATGGCAAACGCCTTGGTATAAGTACATCGACACCGATAATAACAAACAAATAATCAATAAATCTAAATAATATATTTAAATTCAAAATATAATTTAATATTAAGTCAGAAGCGTTTGAATACCACTAATAGTGAATATATGTATTCGAATAAGCGAAATTGCGAATAAGCGATACATATATTCTAATGGAAAATAAAGAAGAAAAAAGTAGAAAAAATAATAAATATTTAAAAACTACCAATGGCACGAAGGTAACACTTTAATCCGCCCTAAATTTGTAAATAATGCCTAATATGTTATTTTTATTATCTCACAGATAAACAAATGCAAAAGAAACAAATCTCCAAAAAAACTATATCCATTGGGCAAGAAATATCATTCAGAGATTAAATCGGTCTAAGCATTCGTTTGATAATTATCCAAGTAAAATTAAATACCATGAGGGCGAGCGAACCCTGGTATAGTACAAATAAACTGCAAAAAAGAAAGAAGCTGTAAATTATATAATCAATGGCCGGATACTTTTGTTAAATGCGGTGTTTCTGAGGTAAATAAAAGTCAGCGTCGTTGTGTGAAACGTGTTGTGGACCCCATTTTGCAAATGGCTCGATATATCGATAGCATATTGAAAGATATTGATGAAATATAAATTATGCCTTTTATTTGTTCACATAACCTGTTATTATTAAGTCCAACAACATATTCTACACGACAATTCTACATCTTTCTTCAAACAATCTTAAATTGTATATTCTATTGTAATGTTTCACATAAATTATATGATTTGTCCATTCTTAAGATAAGCCGTAAAATAAATCCAAATCAATTATTTGAATAATATACTGGTGTATAGTTCCGCTACTTTCACTTGACCACAATAGCATCAAAGTAAAATTTAAATTAAATTACAATCAACTAGGGGACACTTAAAAACATTGAATTTGTACTTTTGGTTTAAGAAAAATAAAACGCCACTTAACAAATACGTAACACTTTATTGCTTACTGTTCCACATATCTTAATAGCTGTTGTAATAACAAAGTTAGGTAACTGTAAAATCGACCAAGGCTATTATTTTATAGAAGACATGAGATTTTCTATTATTTTATATTATGGCTATGATAGTTGTACTAATGTATAAAATTTACAATGTACTTAGATATTATGGTTTTAAGTAACATATATAAAGTGTTTAATATTTAACCAAATCCCAAAAAATATGAAAAAAAGAACAAAAATATGAAAGAAAAACAAAAATATTCAAAATAAACAAAAATATAAAAAAAAACAAAATATGAAAAAAAGACAAAAATATGAAATATTTTAATAGAGCTAACTTTCTTATATGAAAAATTATGTAAATACCACTTTTTTAAAGAAAATGATGAATATTTATTACTATTATTCATCATAGCATATTTATTATTTATTTAGGGCACACACAGAGTGTTAAGACACTGTTTATCACGCACCGCTCACATTGTGTGTTAAGTGGTGAGACTCCATGCAGCGCTTTGTTTTGCTACCAGGAAAAGAAAATTCGTATAATTTATTCCCCCTGAGTGGAAATCGAATTTACTACCAAGTTCACAGTCCCACTCTGTGTCGCTATGTCGAAACGGCTTTTAGAATTTAATTTTTCTTCTATATATAAAATCTGAATTAGATATCAATTTATTTCTAAATAAGCTAAACTATAAACGTAGTTTTATAAAGTGGTAGCTGAGTTGCTAATAATAGGCATAAAGCATATAAAAGAAGTTCTACTAAATTTTTATGTATTAATAAATCACATTGTTGATAATATCAAAATCACTCATAGGACGGATATAAAATTGACACAGATGAGTGCAAACTGATAAATTAAAGTGAAAGAGCATTAAAATGTTGATTATTTCTAAATATAATAAAACATATATAATAAAATGTTGGCCAAAATGGATAGAGGGACACTTAAAAACAATAATAGAAACCAA
This sequence comes from Heliconius nattereri, assembly GCA_013403645.1. Taxonomy (NCBI): domain Eukaryota; kingdom Metazoa; phylum Arthropoda; class Insecta; order Lepidoptera; family Nymphalidae; genus Heliconius; species Heliconius nattereri. The sequence goes on from JAAIXI010000260.1 coordinate 209,009, forward strand.
AAATATTTTTTTATAATACTGAGAGTACTGAACCGATTTACGTAAAACTTTCGGCCGCTAGTACATGAATATAGTAGTGTAGTAGTTGTTATTTTTTAGTCAAAACACATGTCAATACTACACCAAAGACATTATTTTTGTTTATACTTGATAACTAATTTATTTTAAGACAAACTATCCATGTCACTCTGTCCATACGTTTGTAAGAACTTATTAATGTAATTAGAATTTCAGTACGGAAATTACATGCACTCATCTGGTCATAAATTGAGGTAATCTTAAATCAGTTATTAGTTTTCTGGCGGATTATCGAAATAGTCGATCTTGGGCTCCTGCTTCGCTTCGGATTGACTGCTGGCCGCCCACGCGTTGTTAGACGCCAGTCTCGCCCAAGGTCTAGACGATCCAGCAGCAGCAGTGTTCGCGAAAGGCGGAGCACTCAGTATAGGCCCCGGTACGCGACGCTTGCCCGCTTCACGCGCTAGCACATCTAACACACTCATTGCCGGTAACCATGACTGTGAATGAAAAAAATATTTTAAAATACATTTTAAATGGTGTGAAACAATAAAGCGAGAGAATAGTAATGTCTGACTGTAGGCGCAACGGTTATGGGTTCGATTCTTACACAATTTCATTTCTTCACTGTAATAACAAGGAAAAGTGCGGCGTCGAACTCCAGCACTCAACACGCAATATCTTGAAAATTGAGCGATAAGAAGGTAACATGATGTCTTAACACTTTGTTCCTATGCGGGATACAGCGTGAAGTTAATAAAAAATACATCTAAAAATTATAAGAGCCTTCCCACACACCCTTAGAACATTTTTTTTTATGGAAAAGACAAAGCGATTGATAATACTTATCACGACGATGGTAAGTGATCACCATCGTCCGCAACCAAAGACAAACAAAAACAAACAGACAGGCTGACAACAAAGTCATCTTATAAGGGTTCCTTTGTTCCTTAAAAGGTACGGAACCCTAAAAACCATATAAGCAAAATGTACCTTCTTCTTATCAGCCGTAGCTACGACATTCCTATTAGGCTCCGCGTCGTACGCCACACTTTCACACCCAAAGTGTTCACAGAGCTCGTGAATGAACTGCCTTTTCTGACGGTTCATTGAGGGAAAAGAGTGCGTACGCGTCTTTTGTTTTGACTGAAATGTATTTTTTTTAATTATTACTTTATTTGTACATTACATTATATCAAATTAACATAGACGTATACATATTAAATATAAAATTAACAAAAAACAGAATGAGTTAGTACATTTTGTAGTATCATAGGATCTTATAAAACAAAGTCGCTTTTCGTGTCTGTCTGGTGTTTCTAATTCTTCTTCTTCTAAACAACCCAACGGATTTTGATGCGGTTTACACCATTAGGTCGAGCATTTCTCAGGGAAGTTATATATAGAAGAAGAACTTATATATAGTTTATTATTTGTACATTCTTATGTAAATTAACATAAATACGATAAATGTGTATAAAGTCCTACCCGTTGAGACACTTTCGCGCATGCGCTGCTTTAATGGTAAGTACTACATGAAAATAATGTACTGGAGAATTGTCCCTCTTAAAAAGATCTACATAAAAGTCCGCGACAGCATATTCGTATCTTTTAAGAATAACGCGTAGTGATCATATTTCTGTCTAAAAATAGTAATTTCAAGATATGTTTTATTGTGAGGGATATTTTTCCATAATGGTATTAATCCTTATCCTTTAAAATACTTTATTAATTTTCTACGTTAAACGAAGATAAAATTTGCTTTTTACACTATTTCGAAGTTGTGAATAGTTTTAGAGAGAAACGCATTTAATTGTTAAAACATCACGCCATTCACACATCGGCTGTATCGAGTCAAGTTTCACTTATCCCTTACTCTCAGCATATAAGTAAGTATATTAGTTACGCTGGCCATTTAATGTAGATCAAAACTGTCTTTTACTGTTTTTCATTTTAATAAGTACTTTAGAAGTTGTTACAATATCAAAAAATATACAATATCAAAAAAGGCCGCGCCCGCCTGCCTTACACGCATCGGTGGTTGTGGTAGAATGCGCGCATGCCACGTGGGCGGCCCGGGTTCGATTCCCGGCCGATGCACTCTATTTAATTTTCCTCACAGGCAGCCACGTAGTGCTTGCTTTTCATCAGGGACAGAGTACCCCCTTCCCTGCTCAACCGGTGTCGCCGTTTTAACAGTATTAACCACAAGCTCGAAAACAAACCCGCATGCCTCTATAGCAAAGAACATTTAGATGCGTTTCACGTATTGGATAATTTCAGTTGATTGTATTATTTCAGCGCGATATATTTGGTTTCATATTTTTTCTAGTAGTTATAAGTAGGTAGGTTTTTGTTTATAATTTCTTCCGTTTAAAAATAGTAATTTAAATATATTTTAATAAGTACTTGAAAAGATTAGTAGCACAGATTTAAAATTACGATACTAAAAAATCCTTGCTGTGTAAGGGTTCGCTGCCCATCACGCATCCCCCTGCGCCCCGCGACATTTTGCTTTTAAAAGTGGATCCGCCGCACCCGCCTAGCTTCTTTCCCCCAGGCATGGAAGGAGGGAATGCTCATTATGCTGCTGAGGAATACCGATCTATAATCTTCCTCAGCACGGTCGCCAAGCTGTTCGAGAAGTTATTCCTATCACTTCTCCAGTCGCACATCCACCCACGAAGAGAGCAGTTTGGCGAGCGGGTAAACTACGCCACAACAGTGATCAACCGAGAAATAGTATGAGTGTGTAATAGCACACATATCTACGTGTGATCCTTGACGTAGCGCGTATTCGACTGCGTCTGGCACCCGGGCTTATGAAGTATAAAGTGCTCAGAGCCGGCACCCCCCAGCACGTCGCGCATGTCTTTGCCGCTCTGCTTTGTAAGTGACAGGACATTTTGCGTGAGAGTTGAGAGTGCGAGGTCTAGCAGCGACTCGATTGCTGCCGTTGTCCCAGTCAGAATTTTGTCACCTGCTCGCTACGGGATATACACTGATGACGTCACAATGCCCTAGCGAGTATTACTCAACGATGAATCCTGCAGGTAGTACAGAACCTCATCCTCCGGCGAGTGACGCTGGCACCATACTACGTGAACACCATGCCCCACTCACCGCAACCTAAAAATAGAAACCCTAGAGCTACACATTGGTCGTCTCGCGTCCAACGTATGCCGTTGCGCCGATGTGTCGGTTCACCTGCACCTAAGGAGGAGCACTCCGCATACCCGCCCGAGTTCAGAAGTCTTCTTCCGAGGGACTTTCTATCCTCCTCCAAATCCGACTCATGAACAGTCACCTCGGTCGTTTAATCTAGGCCTCCCTCAGGAAACCGAGGGTCCAATTCCAATTCCCTCCCGCATCCCCTTCCATGTGTCTGCTCTAAAGCAGGTTTTCGCCTGAGACCACGGTCAGAGAACCAACGGCTTGATGTCGTTCGGAGCTACTACGGAGATGGCCGAGAGAATGCTGCGCCTGGCAAAGTAAATTTAGAAGTGATTGCATGTATTTTTTGGAGTTATCCAATAATTATAATGTATTTCCTCGCGACATAGTTGGTTACATCTTTCGTTGAAGTATTTTTGGGTAAGATAATTTTTCTGTTGTTTGTGTTATTTATTTGTGTTTATTTTAAAACAATTGGAAAATCCTTTATTGGAACTACGAAAATGATAGTGGCAGTAAGGTTTAATTAATTTTTACATTATCTTAAGTGCTTTGCAAACATAAAACATTATATGAATAATTCAATAGTTAAAGCGGACGAAGCCGCGAGTGGGTCGCTAGTAAGTTAGTAGTAAGGGAGCGATGCTCGGTTAAGGAATTGAATAATTTTTATTTCATCGAGAAGGCAAACGCCGCATTTTCATAACCAAAGTGTTTACAGAGCTCATGAATAAAATGTTTTAACAAAGTGCACACACATTTTTCGTTTCTACTGAAATGTAATTCATGAATCTGTACTTCTATACTAATATTACAAAGCTTAACTTACTTTAACTGGCTTTATTTGCTTGAAAATGTTACGAAAACGAATTCTAATTTATCATAATAAAATAATATTTAACATCCCTTCATACCTTCTGGGCAAGCTGCACTAGGTCAGTTAATCGATCATGCACGAGTTGTGCAAACGCCGGATCCCTTACTGCGGTTGCGCGGACATGTTTGCTGTAGCATGGCGCTAACTTAGCTGACAAGTCCGGGTTACGTATTTGTAGAGCCAGCTCTGAACGCTGCGAGCGAGCTTCGACTAAACATTCCGCGTCACATTCTAGCCTGGAATTGTTTCAAAAGTTGTTTCATTTAGTAAACAACAGAATAGAAACAAAATAGAACATTTACAACAAACTTTAAAACAAACTTTAAATGTAGGCAGACTACCTGTGAAAGTAGTGTTAAGACATTATTTTATCATAACATAAGTACTATACTAGGTTTTCAAAATATCTTACGTTTTTAACATGTTCTCTGGGCGTAGTGGATCTGATAAGTCCACGGTCCCACATTCTTGTATTTTCAATGCAGCTAGCGTGCTCATCGTTCTAAAAAATAAAATATGTAAAGGATAAGTAATTGCAACCATACTTTGGAAACGCTTCACAAATAAAATATTTTATTCTTTAGCGTCTCCCTTGTAGTTTTGTAAAAAAAAGATCACATTTCGGTACGTAGTGAGCACGGTGTGCGCGGGGCAGTGTGACATGGGGTAGTACCCACTTGGCATAGTCCCTCGCGTTGTCACAACACGCCCTCTCCGCGGTGCGTCTCGAGCAGGGGCAGGTGGCGCGCACGGGGCGGCGGCAGGGCGCGGCGCTGGGGCACGTGGTGGCCGCGGCGTGCACGGAGCCGGTGTGACACGGGGCGGCGCATGGATGACCGCATGATGGACGTTTCTCGGTACAGGGTTGGGTACATCTGCATGGTAGAATTAACAGAGTTTTGTCAGAGTAAGTGTTGGAGGTAACCAATGTAAATTGGTCACAGGTATAGTGTATTTAAATAATAAACAAGAGAACTCACTTGCCAGTATCACAAGGTCCCGTGTGACATTTCTTTAAACAGGTATGCTTCCCGCAAGGCAGTGGCTTTCCACAAGGTAGACCGCATGAAAACTGCTCTTGAAAACATGGTATGGTTTTACGTTCCTGACAAAACAAACTTTATGTGAACAACTTTATACTGAAATTTTTAAATATAGTTTAGTGGTAAAAATTTAAAGTGAATAATAATTAAACATAGGTGATATTTAAGTTTTTTTTTTCATAAGCCTATCGCCGTCCACTGTTGAAGGTAGGCCTCCCTCATCAAGCGCCAACCATCCCGGTCTTGGGCTTCTCGCATCCAACGTTTTAAAATTACAAAAAAATCCAAATTAGATTTTGATTAATACATTAATACATTTGTCGTAACGCAGTGGAACAGCGTTTAAAAGTAAATTTGATTTTTGTGTTGGACTCCCAAGTCAGGAAATAAATTACTATTATTTCCTCATTCTGGTAAGACAAAGCATGACATTGAGTTCCTCTACTCAATGTCACATTCTTCCTAGACCAATCAACTCAATTCGTACCTCGTGGTCACCGTAGCACCGTTTGGTAGTCAGTACGACGCACGGCGGGCAGTCGCCGTAGTGGCATGCGTGGTGTGGAGGGTGGTCGCAGGTTCGGCGGCGGTGGCAGGGGGCGCTGCAGGGCGTGAGTTTGGTACCACAGCGTACTGGTGGCAGGATGACCTCTGTACCACATTCACAACGGAGCTCTTCTAAACCTGGAGTAATTGAGTTTAACATTTATAATAAAAAATGTAATACAAGTGTTTTCAGGTCAAGAGAGGTACAAATTTGGTTTCCTTTATAAATGTGTGTAATAGGAACAAAAACATTAATTTGAAATTCATATATTTAAGACCTTTATAAGCAATTTTCGAGTTATTATGTTTCTAGTTATTTAAAGACAGTTGTTAGCTAATGAATATGTATTAAAAAATATATAGTTCTGTATAGTCATGTTCCGCCGAATTATCTAAACATTGTCTTGAGTGATGGAACTCAACGCCCTGCTTGCTCATTTTACGAGAACGAGGAAATAAAAATAATTCACTCTTTTAGTTCCAGAACCAATTCCATAACCGTTACTTTAACAGTATTTTTTTAATTTCCTATTCCCACCCACCTGTATAACAATCAAACATTGGACTACTCACTAACTCTGGCACACGGTGCACAATGCCCAATATGGCAGAACTCCTCGCAATTGTGCCGTTGGCAGGATAACGTGCGACCGCACACACCCGTGCAGCGGTGGGACGTGGCAGCACAGCACGCTGTACGACAGCGGTGACGGCCGCATGATAACATCTGTTATATATATAAAAATAAATGAGATAAAATACAAATATCTAAAAAACCATCTTAAATAATTTAAAAATGGTATGCTATTCCAGGCAATATATATATCGTAATTCATTCACTGAATAATAAATCATTTATATTGTATAATAGAGTAAAAAAAACTAATAATAATAAGTAACTAAAAATAAATAACTTCAAAGTTGTGGGTTCGATTCCTGCTCAGGAAAATTAAATATTAAATATTTTCAATTCCCCGCCCTGGTAACGCGCGGCAATGAGTTCCACTATTCAACATGCAATGCCTCTAGAATTCGGAGGCAAGTAAGGAAAGGAAGTGCCTTAATTGGAACGGATTGTTTCAATATTAGGTTACCCGGTTCCTTCTGCCTACTATGCTATGGGCGGGATACTGCGTGAAGCTAAAAAAATATAACTAAAACTTCCATACCTTATTACATTTCTTCTGGCACAACACATTATTATACATTTCTGGTAGATCAGCGCAAGGCACCTCTCGACTGGAGCGTCCACAGCGACACTTTAGTAGCGTTGTGTCGGGACACCCGCGACACGCACCTGGTTGCAAGTTCATTTTTTATTATTTTACATGTAAATGCCGTCATGTGTTGCGGCCAATGGCGGTTGTGGGTTCGATTCCCACTTCGTGGGCGTTAAGGGTTGTCAGTCAATATGCAATGCCTAAAGATTTCAATGGAAAGTGGGGAACGGAAGTATATTAATGAGAATGGAGTTTAACACTAGGGTCCCAGGTTCCCTCTGCCTAGCCTGCTATGTGTATTACAATGTGAACCAGAAAAAATAAAATAAATTACACAATATTTTTCTTACCATCATGACAGCTTTCCATACAAAAGTGTTCGTTTCCCAGAGGACCGCAGGGGAAAGGTTTGCTGCAAATGTTACCACACAGCGGTATCGGGTCTGTGCATGACTTTCGTTGATCCTTATGAATTCTGACAAAAAACAGTTATTTCTTTTAATTTAAATATCATAAAGGTATCTGCAATAAATGTTGAGAAAATAAACTTTAACATTACCATTTTAACTGCCTCCAGCAGCTAACTTATCCAGCTACACAGATTGCCCAACATTTCACATTTCGATCAGAAAGCAGAGAGCAAATCTGGGGCACTAACTTCTCGCTACCTATGCCAATATTATGAAAAAAAAAACCAACAACTACCCCGTGGCGTAGTGAAAGGGGGGCATAATGCCCCGGGCGTCGCTCATAAAGGGGCGCCAAATAATCCGCAAAACTATTTAAACATACATATGAAATTATATTGTGTTCGCCTGGGGGGCGCTGTGAAAGTGTTTTGCCCCGGGCGCTATGCTACTGCAACCAGCCACCTACTCCCACCACACGGACAACTCCTCACTATCTTCGTTCTCTAACGAAATATTAAGTATTAACCTCTCACTACCCCTACGTCAATATTATAATAAAAAAAAGAAAAGACAATCACCCACCTAGTACCACCACAGGGACAACTCTTCACGTTGTCAGGTCTCAACGGGCACAGAGCGCACGGGGGCGCGTGGCACGCAGAGGGGCACAAATGCGCGCCGCACGCGAGCACGCGCCCGCACTCCGCGCTGCACGACCACGTGAAGACGGGGCCTGTGAGTGTGGTGCAGGGCACGGAACGGATGCTAGCTGTGCAGTGGCATACTGGAACATATAGGGACTTTTAAATTAGATGTAAACAACTTTTTATAACATATACATTACATAGGCTAAAATGGTATCCTATTTCTAAGACTCCACTCTCTGTTTGTATGTCCGTCTGTCACCAGGCTTTATTTTATAAACTAAATAGTGAGACGATAGAAATTATCACACATGATGTATTTCTGTAAAAAACCAATAAAAATAATCGTAGGGCCATTCACATATAACAAATGTTTAACATTTCTGTGAATTAGAAACATTTTTTCTATTTTAAAATATTTTAAAATATACATTTCCCATTCATAAATTTTTATTTTCTCTTTATCTCATATTTTCCTTAATCCTTATCTTCATTTTGCAAAGTATACTATACATACAACTTTATGAGAATATACGATCGCTATAAAATAATTTTTACTTAGTTTTATTAAACATTTGACATTTCTAGACTTTTATTTATACTTCAAAAATAAAAATAGAAGTTTATCTATGATAGTTTTAAAAAAATTGTCAAAAATAACCGTCAAGGCGCGCTGCTCAAATTTACCTAAGGTAAGTTTTATTTTATTTTTACGTTTGCACTCCTAAATATATATGTTTATTATAAAATACACATTCCTAAATGTATGTTCTTACACATTTTTATATATATATATATATGCTGTTATCGCTATGTGAATTAGTATATTTTTGTCGTGTTTTTAATAACGTATATTATACTATACATTGCCGCAGTTGCAGTCGTTTACCTTTCGTTGATGGTGTATGGAATAATATACATTGCCAACTTCACAGGATCAATATTTTTTTGGACCTTTACTATAAAATTTAAATTTCAAGTATGTCTGTCTTATATACTTAAATAATTTTATTATAATGTAAAAGACAGTTGTACTGATTTTGGACTGCCGCCTTGATGTACTGGTTCTAGAAAGCTTCACACAAAGTTGTGGGTTCAATTCCCATAAAAAATACTACTATTATTATTATTATTACTACTGACTACCTAACTATATAAAGGAACAAATAATATTACATTAATTATTTACCTATTTATAATACAATATGGTTTGGCTTATCTTTGGTGTTGGTTTTTTACGATACCACCGAAGTGCCGCTTACACCTCATTCATTACAAGAAAGAATGAAGAAAGCAGAAAAGCGACGTCAATATAAACCAAATAAGCCTTGTAAATGGAGTTTCAAGAACTAAATCAGAGCCGGTGTGTGCAATCATGTAGAGCAAGATCTCTACGCAGGAGATGACACTTTTACGGGCATTACGTTTACTGCAGAAGAAGAGACTATGGGTGTTGGAAGTAAAATAGTTTTCGCTTTATCTACGGCCATTAAATCGAAACATTTCAGTGAAAAATTTACACGATTTCCGGCTAAGCAAAAATAAAAAACCGGTATCTTAACGACCATGCAATGATATTGGCTATGACAAATATTACCATAGGCCGCAAATAACCGGATATCAAATGTGCAAGTATTGCAAGCTGGCCAGGCACATACCATGTGCATAGAATGTAAGGTTCACCTTTGTTGTGTGAAGAATCGAAAGTGTTTTTTGGAGTACCACCGCAAGCTATAGGAACTCTGAATTATTATTTTGTAACAAATAATTGTTTGAGAACGATTTTTTTTAATTAAACATTTTTACTTCACCAATATAGTTGTATTTATTTAAAATCATGTTATTTACAATAATTTACATTTCCACTCTCCTTAAGCATCGCAATGTATAGGATAATATACATTCTTAAAAATGCGATAATCACTGTACGAATAGCAATGTATAGTATAGTATAGTATACATCGTGTTTTCCGAAATTTTTATATTATGATTTTTCAATTTATTTTATTTTTTAAGTATACATTTTTTTTTGCTTTTCTTAAAAAAAAATTGCGAAGATAAGGCTGAATAATTAAACATAAGACCAAATAACCTTGAATAACACTCTCTCCACAAGCATCACAGGGTCCCTCATGACAGTCCTTTTTACAAGAATGTACACCACATTCAAGTTTCTTGCGGCACTCCCTTCCACACACTTGTGGTAACTTGCTGCTGCAGAACACTGAGTGGGTTTCAGCACAGCAACCGCATTGCCTGATTTATTTGAAAGAAAGGTTAAAATCCAGCCTTAAGACTTATTATTATAAGTGTTTCTATTAGTTTATTACAATAATAAATAAATCTTACTTGCTAACGGTGGCCTGGCAAGGTGGACAAGGGCCTGGATGACAAAGCAACGTACACGAGTGTGGACAGTTCCTGGGTCTCGTGCAAGATAGACCACAAGTGTGGGCACCACTAGAGCCCCTCTTGTACACTGGGTTGCGGACCGCCCCACACATGCATCTGTACTCTGTTGGTATTGTTTGGTTAGTGTTTTGACAGGCAGGACAGCGCCATTTGCTTTCTGTGGAATAAGTGTATTTTTTTCTGTTAGCGATGTATTTAAAAATTAGCAAAATTTTCTTTGTTTAAATATTTTTTTATAATAGAATAATATCAAGTAATTAAAAAACACAGCTTCCTGCTATTCAATTTTTTTCTTGAGGGTAGGTAGAGGGGCCTAGTATTAATACACTCAATTATTCATTTTCTACCAAACTTTTTGTATAGTAATAGTGTAAATTTTTTGTTGAGTGGGGAAACAGAACAATGCCCTTTATTTATTAGAGTGAAGAAACAAAAATAAATATATTCTATCTCTTGTTTCAACCTCACAATGTCCACGACAGATTCTCAATTCCCTGTTTTTCTTTTATTAATTTTATTTATTTAAGTGTTCAGCAACATAGACCAAAAGAACCTTTGATGATTATTATATTATTAAACAATAAAATTTTACACAAATAAACATTTCACTCTCACCATCCATGCTACTCATTGCCCATTTTCTAATACACCTTAAATGAAACACATGATAACAGTTGCCGCAGTACCACACTGGGTCTGTCTGTTTCACTCTGTCACAGCATACTACACATTCTAGAGTCCCTTTGTCCAATTGTTCACTGAGACTCTCACGCTGTGTCATATCTGTATTCGCTGAAGCTGTGGAAGCAATCATATTTTACTATGTAAGTAATTTTTCCTTATTACTAAGTACTTACGGCTAAATATTAAAGAAGACAGTTCTTCAACCAAATCTACTTCAGTATTTCTTTCTTTAGACTAAAAGAACATTATTATTTTATTACACACACATTTATTATTATATTACTTTTATTAAATATTTAAAAAAAAATTTAGAAATATTACATATAATGTTTTTATGAAAAAAAAATACCTGACACCATAGACAATTTATGTCTTCCTTTCATAGGACTATTAGGTACATTATCTCTATTCTTTTCTTCTCTATATTGCAAATACGAATTAGCGTATTGTTCGTCTTCAACATAGCTACATTCCCCAGTTCTAACTCGTTGACATCCAGCCCATTTGTGATCCTTTCCATGACTCTCCCTCCCATTTCTTACATCTTCACTTTCTTTAGGCATAGAGCTACTATGAAAAGGATGCTCAACATCAGATTCTTTATTTTTAGCCTTAGAATGTTTAGATTGGCCCCCTTCAAAGTTGTTAGTCTCTTGAGGTCTAGATTTTTGAAATGAATTGTTTTCTAAAAAAGATGAAGTGCTATCGTGATGAGAACTTTGGGGCCTCTCTCTCAAATTTGTTGAACTGGATGGCTTAGAAAAATTACTCGATGATTCAGTTAACATAGTACTTGATGAATTTGATTCCTGTACTGTTTCTTTATTAGGGCTACTATCAGGTTTGTCTTGAGAGTTTTTAGGAACAAATTCAGTTGCTGTTGATGTTAACTTTGATTTAAAAACGACTTCACTAGTATCATTATTTTTGTTTTCGTTCACTGGGTTAACATTATATTGATTTTGTGTACTAAGTTGGTAGGACTCTTCATTGTTAGAAAAATTGGCAGTGTTTGATGCAGACATATATTCTGACTGAGAACTCTGAGCTGCAGCTCCATTATGATAACTAGGTACATTGTTTAATTGAGTATTGGCATAATTCGATGAAGAAGCATTTGACAAATGCATTTGAGATAAAAATTCATCAACATTAACATTCTCACGGTTGTGGTCATATTGCCTATTAGGATTAGGATAGTTGGATTGGTTTGCATGTTGATTATTATATTCATCATTCGAATTAGTAGGAGGTTGATATTGGTTATTGTTGTTATATGAGTTGTTCCACTGAGACATCGTGATAATAGAAACTTAATAAATATTATGAAACATATAATATATGGATCTGATATGGCAAACAAGTAGTTCTCTCTGTATATTTAACATGGTACTTGGCCTTAGACCGAGACCTGAGTTGCTTGGTCCTCTGAAATGATTATAAAACGAAATACGTTATTAAAGGTAACAATTTAAAATTAACGACATGTGGCGCAGCACATAGTAATCCCGCTAAAAGCACTACTTACCAACTGTGAGTTATATTGGCACTAAATATTAGATAAATGACAATAAATAAACCAAAATAATTTAGCAACTTAAAATATAATGAAGTTAATTACTGGGACTGTGTCAAGATGATTCGGATTCTATTGAAAGAGGAAAAAGGACTGCCTATTAACTCCCATTTAAAAAGTTTTGAACAACATAGCAATTTTTTTGCAGTGCTGCCAACCCACAAAACACATTTACCAGCCAACCTCGGGAAGGCAAAAAACAGCATATGGCACTTTAAATACTAATACTTAAAATACAAGAAATTCATTAAAAATAATACAAGTACTCTTGTATTTACAAACACAATCAATTTAAAATGCAAATATCTAACCAAAATGTTATAAATTTAATTAAAATAATTAATTTTATTAACATTTTCAATTTCGAGGCTTTTGGCGTTCACGTTAGTAAATTTTTTGAGAGTTAAAAAAAACTTAATTCTTATATTATTTCGTTGTTCGTCTGTTTTTATGTCTCTCTAGACTGCTTATTTCAAGATCGATATGTTAAGCTGAAAATAATATCAAATAAGCAGATTTACGGCCTCTAAGTTCAGAAAATGAAAAGTCAACGCAATCTAAAGATACGAGCAATTATAGTTTTTGCTGCATTTTGTATGAAATTCACCGCGTGCAAACTCTTTATGGTATTGTCGACCAACAATTATGAAAATGACTAAAAGGGAAAATTTACAATACAAACGAAGGTATGAAACGAGTGCAAACTTATATATATTTGTCAACTTTAATAAGTAAAGTTCCTGTTGACCTACAATCATAATGATTTTTACGCATTTCAGAAGACAGCAGATATGAGGACTAAAACAGAAAACAGGGATACAAGCCAAAAAAACAGTAGGTCTACTGTTAAAACAGTAGGGTTGGCAACACTGCTCCCATATAAAAAGTTCTGCTTGCAAACTTAGCTATTCTTTGGTTGATGTATTTACTGTTTGGTGCTAGAAATGGCATTAATTCATTTTACGGTACTTTTATTTGCTGAAGAATATTGGACAAAAAGAATTATACAACAAATTGGACTTTTATAATATTAATTTCATTTTCCACATGTTACTTTTTTCTTTATTTTGCTATATTTGACAATGGCAAGAATGTTATCTGAGTTGGGTAATTACAGGGCGGTCGATCTTGTTCGTGAGTAAATGTGTTCTGTGGACATGTCGAAAAATCCATGATTGACGTTAACTGTATCTCCACTCCCAGTTAGCCACCAGAGATACATTATTAATATTGGACGTTAGACTGCAGCTTTATTGTTATACACATCCAAATAATTGGGAGCAGAGAAGATGGATGGGAGAAGAAGAGAGTAATAAGACTTGGGAACCCAGTAGTTTGGCTTTTATGATACATGCGATAACCAGCATCTTGAGCTTCATGGGCACGGATGATAGACCACTCGCTTGTTTGCGCATTGTTTTCCAGTGCGCAGTAGTTTCTCTGTCGTGAAATCGGGATTCTATTTTAGTATTATTTCTATTCTGCCATCTATATTATTATTATTTTCAAATAGTGGCGTGTTTGGACAGATTGGACATCGTGTTTTTTATGTGACAAATATGTCCGGGAGCAATGATAGTGTCGACTACGCAGCGTATGATCCAAAGTGTCGCAGTGCCCTCCTAGCCACAAATTTACTATGTCTGAAGTGTTTCATGATAAAACTGGAAAACCTTTACCAGATGTACAGAAGCAACATTTTATCCTAGAGAGCAGAATTGAAGAATATGGTGAAGTCTATTGCTAGTTATATTATTTTTATTTGCTATGTACTAAACATGTATTGTAATTACTATGCGCTTATTTTTTTAAATAATAAATTTGTTTTGTATGTATATGGTGTTTTATTAAATACCTTATTATAATCAGAATTGTTACACAATGATTTCAAGATACCATAGATATTTTAATAAATTAAAAATACATTTTTGTATCTTACTTTTTACAATTAATAGAAGCAACATTGCCTCCATGAATACCACTATGATTTATTTTATACAGAGACTACTTTTAGTTATAATTTATTAATTTATTTACAATTTAAAAAAAGAAAATCTACAGATTATTATTTTCATTGTTTATTCAAATGGCTGTTTTGCTGTAAAATCTTTGTTAATTATCTCTTTTTAATATTTCAATTTAGTTTATTTTTAAGATTCTTTTAACAACAATGCAAGTGACATGAGCTTACTTTCTTTTGTTACTTATTTGGTGTCCTCTAGACTATTTATAAATTCAAATATAAAATGACAGTTGTCACACAAATGTGCATCAAGGAAAAACTATAGAGGATGTATAGAGAATGTCTGAATGTAGATTTTAGTTTTGCCCACAGATGACAGCGTATACCTAAGAAAATTATATATTTCTGACAATTTAAGCCAACTAAGGGTAGGTAGTGATTAATAATAGGTACATAATGTAGATAGATTCATGGGCAATAAATCGATGAGATCTAATATCCATGCAACCTCTGCCTTTGTGATGCTGATGTGTTGTCAATTTGCATGCTATTGTGAATATGAGCCATCCTTGCCTATTAAAAGTTAGCAATTGAATTTTTGTGATCACTTTATGTCAGACGGTAGGGCTTTATAATGAAGTTGCGGTAAGTTTTATCTACATATAGAGGCTTTCAAGTCTCAGGTTAAATTATTTATTATTATCTCTCTTTTCCAAGTCTTCCAGGTTCCATGAGTTCCAAGTTCAATGGAGATATAAACGTAAATAAATATTTCACTTCCTCGAGTGGGGATCGAACCCACAGCCGTCGGGTTCCTCGAGTGTAAGTTAAAAACAAATTTAAGCTTTTCTGTACCTAGTTACTATATTCTAGTCTGTATATAGTTGCTTGTGAATACACTTCACTTGACCATTTCAATCGGGCTTAATGAAAATAGTTTGCAATTTTACTAAAACACTTTGTATATAAATACCGCAGAGGTAATTTGAATCGAGTTGGTTCCGAGTGCCAGAGACTGCATCGAGCTTCTTTTTCCGGAACGAGATCACTCCAGCACCTGCACAGTAAAAACATGAAATGGTAAAAAGTCTTTCTCTTTTTTTAAAAAACTTGGGTTGAAATTATTAGTAGTATTAAAGCTACTTCAAACTAAAGCATCCTCTTAAAACAATCTTTTAGTCAAAAATATATAATTTGTACTAGAAAGAAAATAATAATTTTATGCAACTGCAAAAGTCTCTGTTTTTACAATTTTTTCCTGTTTCATAATATTATTATTTTAAGTTTAGTCTTACCTTTTGAACAAAAGCTTGTTCATAAAAATGCTTAGAAATTCGGATATTATCTGTTCACGTTCCTTACTTCAGAAATCTTTCTCCAATATTTTCATGTTATATATTTTTTTGATATATACGCAAATCGGCTTCACGCTGTATCCTTCACGTAGCAAGGGAGGCAGAGGTAGCCTAGTGTAAGACACTCCACTCTCCGGAATTCAACGCCTCGGTTTACCTCAACACCAGAACAAACTATAGAAAATTAAAATATAAATAAATATTCCATTTATTCGAGTGGGGATCGATAGAACCCACAACCAATTGCATACAGTAATCTCACACTGTGCCCCACCTTATAAAATTTTTATGTTACTATAAGTAAACAAATATTAAAATGATTTTAGCTTGCAAAGATTGGCATACAAAAGATCTCGAAATAGGAAAATATGCTAGCGAGCCTGAATAGGAGCCTATAGAGGCGTCAATATCTCGTGGCGTGAGAAAAGTTACTTACGCGATTCAATTATAGACAAAATTTCTAAAGATTCTATAAAGACTTATAAAGTAGATTTTTATTTTTCTGCTGTTTTTGTTACCATTTTCCACTATAGTTAGCACTTTCAGTAGTTTTAGATATATGAGAGAGAGAGAGAGTGAGAGAGAGAGAGAGAAGGATATTTTTATCTGTCCTATTAATTAGTTTTTACTAAGCATTTTCGCCGTATTGCGTTGTAAGTTGTTAGTTGCTGGAAACGGTGGAATTTAACGTCACGCTTCGGGCACAATCGCGAGTGACTGTAACCACTCGAGGAAATGAAATATTTAATATTTTCATGTCTTCGCTCTGGTGTCGAGGCAAAGAACGGCGTTGAGTTCCGCGACCTCTACACCCAATGTCTCCAGAATTCGGCGGAAAGTGGTGAACGGAAAATTAGGGTACCGCTGCGTACCCTGCTGTGTGCGGGATACAGCGTGAAACTAATATTAATATGTATTGATTAGAAACGGAGACAAATAGAAATTTTATTAGATCTTATTCAAAAGATTCACTGAAATCCATGTAGTTATAATCTCTAGAAACTAAAACGCTTTGCGTCATATATCACAAGCATCACTGCGGTTTTGTCAGTTAAAGTAACAAGCAGACAGTTTTGAATTATTGCTGTTGAAATTATGTGTATATACATACATATATGCAACTACTTATGAAATAATATTTTTTTGAAAATATATGAAAAATGTGAAAGTTTTCCTTTCAAACTGTGGTTTTTAAGAAATGATAACGTTGCGACGAAGACGTGGCGTTGAAAGGAGTTTTGTAATTTTCATTTTGAAAAATAAAGTTTTCGTATATGAATTAGGAAATAAAAAAATGGCGAGAGACTTAGCGTTCATTATTTTATTACGTTGAACTATTTTTAACCTCACAAGCTCTGCTTTATTTTTTTTAGTTTTCCGCTGCATCCTGCCAGTGGTAAAACAAACCTGAGAACCTAGTATTAAGACACTTCGTTAACATTAAGGCACCTCGTTTCCCCGATTCCCACCAAACGCTGGAAACACTGAAACACACACGCTGAAACACACTTTTCACCGGATGTTATACCCGCCGCCCACGATCCCGCCTAACAACAGAGTAGCTACAGGTGCGTTGCCGGCCTTTGAGCTGGAGATAGACGCGCTTTTTTAAGGAACCCAAGTCGTATCGACCTGGAAATAATGCCGCAAGTAAATCATTCCACAGTTGCGTGGCGCGTGGAACGAAGTTCCTACAAAATCCATATAGTAGTGGAGTGTCACGTATCCAGATGGTGTGGTTCTCCAAAACACTTTCCATGATAAATGATAAACCCATGATGATTTCCATGAACGCACCTGCGTCACGGCTGGCCTGTTTCTTAACGTTTATATTGTATAAGCTAAGATAATCAGTAAAATAAGTAGCAATAGTAGTTTTCTACACCTTTATACGTGTTTCATCAAGTATATCACGAAGAACTATTATGTGTACTAAGCTTATCAGAAGTCGGTAGCGATATTACCTGTATTGTGAGCCTTTGTTCGAATACGCACTTCTACGGCTTAGTTCTTCCAGCTCTCCAATATAGCGAGAGCGGTATTACTTCGGATTTGGAGAGCAATGCATCTTTTAATATTAGGTATTATTGATTGCATATCCAGTTTCATATTTTTACCTACTTAGTAACAGTTCAGTTCAGTTCTTTATTTATGGCACTTCGAGCGTGCCAGTTGACCACTAATCACTTCGCCAATGTCACGTTGTATGGAGAACACACAGAGAAGATTGTACAAACATACATAGTAACTTAAATCTCTTTCAATCTAACATTTTTTGTTGTCAGTGTCAGTGTCATATAGTTCTTGGTTAGCAGTACAAAAGTCATAAGTCTAACCCTTTACTATGTATATATTGTAATATTTGTATATATATAATATTTTTTTTTTTTACTTATAGGTGAAGGCAGTATCTTAGCTGGATCTCTTTTTAACGTGCATTCTCCTACTGCGTTATATTATCTTTATTACCGTACATTCTCCTTTGTGTGTTTTCCGTTCAAGGTTACACTGGCGAAGTGATTATTGCTGAATTGGCACGCTCGGAACGCCATAAATAAAGAGAAGAAGAAAGTCATAAGTATTGTTCGCGAAAACTGTGTTAATTATTATATAATTATTTTTAATATTATTATTATTATTTTATTATTCATATATCGTTTATGTACTGATGTGGATGTTTCCAAGACCACATCACTTACACTTCATCTTACTTTTATGAAAGCGTTTCTAGTCAATATATCTTCTGGACACTTCTGTTATATTTGAAATGTTAAACTGCCCCCCTTGTGTAAATATGTATAATAATTAAACATAGCTTGATATACAAACCATTAAATTTATATTAATTGGTTATCAATTTTATCTACCTCGTTTAAGCAACTATGTTTGAGAAAGTGTCTTACAATAATCCATATTAATGTTATTAAGCTGAAGAGTTTGTTCATATTGAACTACTGATTTTAATAGTAGTGTCTTTGTAACATAGTCCATGTCTTAAGGTATCACGTTAATCATTTCAATTTAACCCAATGTGCGAGGATAGAGAGATGGAGAGGAAGCCCCAGGTAAAAAAAGCTAATGGAATATAGATTTAAATTACTTGAAATAAAATTATGATATTTATTTGTATTTAAGTAAAGATAACTTTTTTTCATGGAAAAGACAAGGCAAACGAGCCTACGGGTCACCGGATGGTTAATGATCACCGCCGTTCACTATCACTGCAACACCAGAGGAGATACAGGTGCGTTGAGGATCTTCCAGGTGAAGATATATGTGCTTTTTGGAGGTACCCATAACGTATCGACCAGGAAACATTACCGTGGGTAGGCTATTCCACAATAGCGTGGCGAATGGAAGGAAGTTCCTAAGAAACTGCACTGTGCCACATATCCAGAATGCCACTCCGTATTGGTATTATAGGACATATATTTTTATCCCGTATAGATACTGTACCTGTACGAAAAATTTTATTAAAAATAAAAAAAAAAGATAAACGGTATTGTTCTATCGAGCATTTTAAGCTTTTAGCGGATTATTCCTGATACGAAAACAATATTAAAAAAATTGGTAATTGCCACGATTGATGAGCGACTTTTTTGCAAGAGAATACAGAGAGCGTATTATCTATATAAAAACGATATATTTCCCTTTTCGTAAACTAGAAATAAATCAAAACAGAAGAACAAAAATGAATTATAGGTGTAGTTAACTAACAAATCATTACGATATGTAATTTTTTTTTCAGCTTTATGCTGTATCACGCATGTAGCAGGATAGACAGGGAGAACCTAATATTAAGACACTCCGTTCCCCAAATTCCGCCAAAGTTGCGTGGAGGAACTCAACGCCGCGCTTTCCGTTGTTACCAGAACGAGCAAATGAAAATATAAAATAATGATTTTTCCGATCGGAACCCACATCCGTTGCGTGCCACAACAGCTATGCGCTTCAATATAATACAAGTAATATGTTCAGATATTGTCTCATTCAGTTACTCTGTTCAAGAAAAACTTTAAATCTAGAGCGCTAAGACCCTAAAATACATATAGATGACGCAGCTAGTCCACAAACCGGCAACTGGCGACACTTGACAAATGCATCCAATGCAAGTTCAGCTCATCGGCGCGCGCGTCCCAACCTAACCGCGTCCCATTGCGGCGACAAAGCATCGCGCATGTGCGAAACAGCTTTATATAACCGCGGGGCGATCAAAAACAAGAGCGATCCATGGACTAACGTCCGTTGGAAACTTTACTCATTCATCTTTTCCCTAAAAGAGGGGAGCGGGGCACGGGCCGCTGCGCTACTCCGCGTTACGTAAGCCCTGGCGAGGGTGACGCCGATTCCTAGTCGGGTCGCCCTAGCGTACGGACCTGTGTCGAAGTACCCTCCCGGTACCTCCGGACGGACGACGCTCGTCCCAAGCCGCGTTTCCGTCACTCTCGCACTGCAAAACCAACTGGAAGCTATTTTTGTTAAAAAACATAAACTTTCAACTTCAACATCTCTCCAAGCTATCTGGTGTCCGGCGAAGGTAAGTTGTAAATTTTAATTATTTTGTTTCTGTTCATAGAAATTATTTGTTATATAACATTTTTATTGCTTTGTTTTCTGTTGTCGTCTTTTTTTGTTTTATTTCTATTTGTTTTTGATGTGTGCTGAGCGAATATATTATTACATTCTTAATATGAAGTGAATTTTGTATTTTATTATTTATTTTTCATATTTATTTATTTAGCTGAAACAAAATTATAATATTTTAATATAAATAATGAAAGTGCACGCGAAAATATAACAGGAGAATTACAACTAATTTTTGTAACTCTATTTCGCTTTTAACCTAAGTAGTTAAAAAAATATTATAATAAATTATAAAAAAAAATACAAAACCTTACAAATAGTAATGGTGTCTTAAAATAACTGGCTTTTCCTTAGAAAAGTTGCGTATTTTTCCACGCTAGGCAAACATTATGTTAGAATATGTTAGAACGCAGGTGCTACAACGCGGCGCGAGGTCGCGCGGGTGCCAGAAAGTGCTTAGAGCGGACGATAATCGACGTAAGCCCGGCTCTTTAAGTAGTTAAGCCGGCAGCTTGTAACGTATCATATTAAAGTAGACATAATATATGAGTGAAACATTTGTTTTATATATCTTTTATACCAACATATTATATACTTTTATTATCCTTTAAAAATATAAAAACATTCTCTTCTGACGGCGGGATCAGGGTCTAAACCACCGGTGGCTAGGGCTCCAGAGAGGGAAACCTCACAATACGCACCGTCTCAAGTAAAACTGTCTTCTATATCTAGTTCTTGAACCAACAGCTAAGTGATAACTTGTTTAGATGTTGGTTGAAGCTATTCACTGTTAAGCCGTTAATTGAGACCCGTATCAGCGTAATGGTAGTTACATTGACATCCCACATGGGATACCATTATACCTATTATTAAAAGACTATAAGATAGGCCGTCGTAGCTCAGTGGTACAAACGTGGTGTCAGTGGTGTAACGCAACGGTCGTGGTTTTGATTTCTATTCGCGGGAATTAATCATTATTTACTAATATTTTCATTTCTTATTAAATTTCTTCTGCTCTGGCACCAAGGTAAAAGACCGGCATTGAGTTCCGCCACTCAATACTGCCTCAAAAAAACTCAGAAAAAACGGAGTGTTTTAGCAATAGGTGCCCTCTGTCTACCCTGATATGTACGGGATACAGCGTGAAGCTTATTTATTTAATTTTATTTATAAGAAAGACAACTTATTTATAAAACAAAATAATAATGGAAACAAACGAATGCAACGGAACTGTGAAACCGTGTCTCTTCGTAGCCCGTAGCTATTCTCGTAGAGGCCTAATAAAGTACCAATAATTTTTGCACGACTTCATCCCGGTTGTATTCCTTGATTAATGCTCTGAAGGGAGAGGGCTGCCGTTATCTCCATTGTTATGGAACGTTGCTTTTTCTTTGCCGAGCAGATACGTTAATGTTTTAAATTAAGGCAAAGGATATTTTATTTAATAAATTTGAGTTTAAATTAATATGGATAAATTATTGCTTGTTAATCGCTTATAAGTAAATAAACGTTAAAATAAAATAATTGTGAGAAATAAGTTTCTACTTCAACATAGAAATAAAATAAATGATGTTTTTAGAAAACTAACAGACTGAACGACAAATAGCAATTGTCGTAATTTATTTTGTAAATGTATTTGTATTAAAGCTTAAGTTAATGTTTTGGTCCACAATAGTTTTAGTGGGAAGTCAACAAATTGACGAAATAAAACAAGTCGATTTAAATCACTTCCTTTGTTAAACATATAGCTACCCCTTTGTGTAATTAACCAAGCGATCTAATCTACGTTTATATATAAAAAATACATAAACATGTGACGATAATAAAAATGTTAAATATTTAAAAATCTTATTAATAGTTCTGGGTTCGATCCCCCCTCGTGGACAGGTTTCGAGCGTGGGCAGGTCCGCATTTAGCGGAAAGACGGGAACGGAGTGTAACAGTAGGTTCCCTATTCCTACCCTACCGTGCTGCGGGATACGGCGTGAACTGATTTATTTTTTAGATTTTATAATATATAGAACCTTCGATCAACTGTTCATTTTTGTTAAAGTTAAAGTATGAAACTAGCAATTATTACTAGACAGGCTACATTTAGATACGACAGTGTAATAATACAACATACGAGTACGTATGTTGGTCTTCTACACTGTACAACTATTTTCAATTATAAAGTTTTTAAATTATAGAGCGCTACGCCATTCAAATTATATCACTGTGACAGGGATTTTGTTAAAATAAACTATAAACTTTAATTGTTACCCTACAATTGAAGTTTATAGTTTAAGACTCACACCTATTCCTTGTGCGGTTATTAATAAACATTTATTAATTTTGTCATTTTGGAAAATTAAATTCATATGACATTTAAATGAAGCCAGTCGTGCTGAAGCCACAAGTGTGTGACAGTAAACGCGACTGGCTGTTCGATTCCGTCTCGAGGAAATGGAATATTTATTTAAACTAATATGTAAATTCTTTCGCTCTGGTGTCGAGGCAAATCGCTGTGTTGAGTGCTACCAATCAAAACGCAATGCCTCCAGAAGTTGGCGGAAAATAGGGAACCTACTATTTTAGTCTTAACACAAGGTTCCCTCTGCCTACTCTGCTGTGTGTGCGGGACCCTGCTGTGTACAACGGCGGATTAACTAAAATAAATACAGCCATCCAAAATGAAAATCAATTTTTCTGAAAGGTATTTAATTTTGATCAAAGAATGTATGGTGATTTAAAAAATATCTACGTTTGATCTCTGGGGAACTTTTCACATTAAGAAACTCGGAGACGGCGGAGGATTAAAGGAATAATTTCTTATAAAGTTGTATTAGACATAGATAGGCTGTCAAAATTTTGCGTAATTATAAGGTAATAGCGGCCCGCCCGCGGCTTCGCCTGCGTGAATTACGTTATTAATAATATCTGTCTCCATGATTACCTACGTTCTATAAGAGACGTCCATGCAAAATTTGAGACTCCTAGCATTTATAGTAACGAAGTTTCATACAGCTCTCAACCCCAAAAACAACCTCTTAGGAGTTGAATACTGCAAATCCCCGTCTCAGCGAGCACCTACGTCCTATAAATAACTCCTATGCAAAATTTGAGATTCCTAGCACTTGTAGTTTGAGATTTCGTGATGAGTGAGTGAGTGACCTTTCGATTTTATATATACAGATAAAGGCTGTTTTTTTTTCACATTTTTGGAAATTTTACTTAAAACATAACTTAAATAACACTTTCTTATGTTAAATACATTTTTTTAAACCATCGTCAAATGCAAAGTAATAAGGGTTGTGTATTTCATATGATACAGTCTAAATACCCAGAGCCACTCTGACGGTAGGTACCCACAGTGAGTTACATCTATAACCGTCCTCGATAAATAAACTATTCAACAAAAAAAATGTCCTTGTGCTCCTTTTTCATAACAGTTCTGCAATATAGAGCAGTTTTACCTTATTTATCTGAACAAGAAAAATAAGGAGAGTTTAGTAGTTTGTTAAGACATTTTTTAATTTTCCGTTTGTATTCTAGCGGGGGAACTTAAAGCAATTTTTAGTCATACCAATTTTATAACACAGTAAAATACCATGCACCAAATTGCTTACGGTATTCAAAATTTGTTTTTTTTTTAAGCCTTATCGTACTTTAGGTTTGTAAAAATACAGCTTCACGCTATTTCCCGCACACAGCACGGTAGGAAGAGGGGGGGACGAAAAATATGACAAGCCTTCCTAAGTTTCGAGAAACTACCACAATTGCAGTTAAAGCAAAGTAAAGTATAGTAAAGTGTATTGAGGCGAGTCGATGCGGGGGGGGGGGGTGTAATATTTAATATTTTCATTTTCTTGCTAGTAAATATGCAATGCCTCAATTTGAAATAGATATGCATATTCCTGCATCTAAAATCATATTCGATCGAAAAGTGGAGAGAGGAGTGTCTTGAAACTATGTTAATCCTTTCATAATTATTTTTATATTATAAATTAGCAATTTTATATTGAAATTTTGGATTTCTATAATGCTCACCACAATCCTAAGCCGTTCGTAGAACTGGTAAAGTTAAGTTGACGCATTTAAAGTTAAAGTTAAGCTCAACTGTTCGGTTAGGCAGTTTCAAAACCCACAAACTTCATTTGCTAGTGATAGTTGAAACAATAGCATTTAGAACTTAGATTTACCACTTTTACCTATAGACAAAAGAAATCGTCGTCGTTCTTATTAACGTAACTAAAGATGTTAGATTAAATTAATGAAAGAAGTCGGTGCCACCCACATTTATTTCAAACTATAGAAAAATGTGTAGTGCTTAGCAAAAAATGTAAAGGAGATTTTTAAAAATGTAATATATTTCACATTTTATGCTAAGAGATATATTTTTGGGGTCCCGTACTACAAAAAGATCTCTTTGTTTTCTGTCTGCCTTTGTATACTGTTTGAAATATATATATATTTATGAAATTATTAATACATAAATATAAACTTTATTTTTAAACAGTAATAAGTTTTAAAAACTTCTGTTAAACGTTTGAAAAACTAATACGAATTCTTCTATACTACGTCAATTGCCATTGTCACTTCTTTTTCCGTTGCCCAGATGATAATAACATTTATAACATACAAATGAAGTTAACGATAACAAAAAAACAATAGTTATTTATTATTTTCATATTTTTTACCTTCACGCTGTATCCCGCACACAGCAGGGAAGTCTGAGGGAACTCAGTGTTAAGTTCCTCTTTCCCCATTTTCCGCTGAACTCTAGGCGATGGACCGCGTTTTACCTCAACACCAGCGATTAATATTAAATATTTAATTTCCTCGAATGGGAATCGAACCCACAAGCTCAATAAAATAGCCAATAGACATTTAATTAAGTTATAAGTTTATATAGCATACTTGTTCACAGCGACCGGGAAAGCACTTGTAATTTAATGGTTCTTAGCACTTTATCACAACCAAGTCCGAACAAATATCGGGGAGGTCAACAAAAACTTTGTGTCCTACGAACAAACTCGCTAACTTCGCTTAAATAATTAATATTGTCATTAGATTTAATTAGTTTTAAAAGTCACTTAAAGAAATGATTGATTGGTGTCTTCTAAATCTAATTATCTATATATATATAAAAGGGCATGTCCTCACTGACAGAGGTAAGACGCACGCACAGCCGTAACTGCTGATGGTAGAAACGTGAAATTTGGACAGATGTTTACTTTCGTAATCTGGACATCCACTAAGAAGGGATTTTGAAAAATTTTAACCCTAAAGGGGTAAAATAGGGGTTCAAAGTTTGTATGGAAAAAAATTTAAATCGGCACCGATTTTTATAAAATTTGAAATTCGGACTCTTAAAAGTATTTAATTGAACACATGTTTCATGATTTTCTAGAATTCTTCCCGTAAGGGTGCAAATAAGGGGTCAAAAGTTTGTATGGAAAAAATCTTTAAAACTTCACCGATTATTATAAACTTTGAAATGTAGACTCTTACAAATATATCATTGAACACATGTTTCGTGGTTGATTTTAATTGATCTCCTAGGGGTGTGAATAAGGGGTTGAAAATTTGTATGGAAAAATCTTTAAATACCCACCGCTTTTTATAAACTTGAAATTTATACTCTTAAAAATATTTCATTGTATACATGTTTCGTGGTTTATTAGAATTCACCCCTAAATAAGCAAGCGAAGCTGCGCGCGTCCGCTAGTTTAATATAAAGGATAAAATCTCCAATCTGCTATATTATTTATTTTGAGACATTCTGCACATATAAAAGTAATATAACAATTTTTAATTTTAATTAAAATATTTTTTTCAGCTTACCGTTGTATTTCGCATATAGCAGAGTAGGCAAAGGGAACTCAGTATTAAAGCACTCCGTTCTCCACTTTCCGCCTAATATTCGAGATATTACGTGAGTAACGGAACTCAACGCCAAGTTTTCTCTTGTCATCAGTGCATAGAAATGGAAATAAAGTGGGACTCATACTTCGAACACATGGTTGATGGTCGATCTCCACTTGAAGAATTCTGATAACCCTGCTCTGGCAAGAAACGTCATATAAGATTCTTCAATATAAACATAAATTTTTAATCATTTCTAAAATACATTTTTAATGGTATATAATATTATATTTACTTTTAAAGTTTTAAAGATAATAATTATGTATACACATAGGTAGGTACTATTCCTATCATATAAAGAGAATAATAAATCGCATAATTATTTCTCGTTGTATTTCCTTGTATAAGGCCATTGATTTAAATGGTTTGTTGAATGAATTAAGAATGTTATACTTTATATATGCATGCATTTTTCACAAATCTGATATAATATGTTTATATACTCGTATGCTTGCTTTATAATCTCGGATTGCGACCATGAAAACAATTTTAAATACAGTCGAATCTACAACTACCGCGTGTACCGCCAGATACTGCTCCATTGCATTATTTCTCAAAATATATAGTATATAACAAATTATTGTATAATAAAGAACCGACGAAGTAAGAGTGGGACTCACTCTCCGAGGATTCCCTGCCAATTTCAAGATTGCCGGTTATTGGGAAATATAACTTATAAAAATTGACAAATTTAAGTTTGCGGTTAAGTAAAATATTCACTTTTCAAATTTTTATCTTTATTTGGTTTGTTAATTCTCACACAGTGGCCAATTTTTATAACTGTACGTCCAAGGTTCCTGTGCGTAATGATTATATGGAGAATTATGTACAAATTGCAGCAAAAATCATGCATAAATGCTCGTATATTGATTGCGTTGACGTAGAAGCTAGATTTATTTTTGGGATCCAAGGGGTCATGGATATGGATGGATGCAAAGCCCAAGACCGGGATGGTTGGCACTTGATGAGGGAGGCTACGTTCAGGAGTGGGCTGATGAAAAAAAATAATTTCAGTGTAACAAAGTGATACATTAATGGTTCAGCTTTTTAGGTACGGAACACAAAAAATGAAACGCTATAAAATTTCATATATTTCCGAAAAGACAGGTTAAAGCCACAAATCATCTCCCATTATGTGGCCAGAGGAATTTTTCATCACCAAATAATGCTATTGACGAAGCGATCTTTACAAGCTATCCGCAACACTGGCTTACATTCTTTTTGTTCGTTCCACTTGAACCGTTCGTTGGTTTTACAGTTTGAAATTCATTTTCTGTATTCTGATTTCCCAAAAGTTTAGCTATTATTAATATAAAAATAAAATTTATACTAATTTAGACTAAAAATATAAAATTTAAACAGTTTAGTTAGCTAAATTGTTAATATTTTATTTCACATCGAATTATAACTCTTAATAACTATATATTAGGTAGATAAATAGTGAAACAAAATCTCTAAAAAATATTATTATATTATTTCTCATTTATTTAGTCTACTCAGTAACATACTCGTCCACGCCATTAATTATTATAGTTAGCAAATTAGAAGGCAAAATATCTGCACTTTCAAGTCGAAAAAATATACTTAAATATAGTAAAATTTAATTTAATCTCTGTGTTACTACTGTCAGTTACTACAAATGCTGTTACGTGGTGGCGCAGTGGAACAGCGTCTGCTGAATGGGATAGCTTGGGTTCGATCCCCACTTGGGGAACAATTTTAAGTTCTTATAATTTCCACGTTCTAGTAGACAAAGGTTGACTTTAAAATGCACCGCTTAAGACGTAACGTCTCGAAAATTTAGCTAAGTGTCTTAGCGTTAGTCTTTCGAACACTGAAAAAGCTTGAAGCTACTTTTAAATGGATTAAAATTGTATTATTCCTAAAATCTATTTATTTTTTTCATAATTAAAAACAAGTTATTTTCCAACTATACTTATCCAATAAACATTGTTCATATCTCTATGTATAAAAACTATGCATATAGCGTAGAACTATCAGTCACGTTGAGTTTAAAGTGTATTCGAGATTGTGACGAAAATTTGATATCCATTCGCTTGGAATAATTGATGCTTTAACGCCAGACTGACCACCGTAGGTCCTCGGACGGGCGAAGTCGTTGAATAAACTTATGAATATGTAGCTTTATCTAACTACGGGAATGCAATAAAATACGTGTTTATTATATACATTTACAAATGATTTATTTATGCACTGTTTATTTGTGATAAATATGAATATATACTGTTGAAGTTGAATAAGAATGTAAATATTTTTTTTAATGTACTGACAACAATGGGATCATCTCCGTAGAGGATGATTTCAGTTTTATTTATATGTATTGTCCTGCTAATAATAGAATTAGCGATTTTTTTCATAATCGATGGAAAGACAGAATGTGGACAGCTGCACACAAAATGGAACTTGGATATGGTAGAAGAAGAATGAAAGAAATATGAATGCAAAAGATAGAGTACCATAATCTTTATTACGGTAAGATTTTCAAATTTTCTATCCATTACTGTCAAAATTACAACTAAACAGTGAAAAATACTTTTACAAAGATTTTATAATTTTGAAGTCGGTGCCAAGTAAAACCAACAGGCTTAGTAATTAGTTTGACACCGACTTCAAAATTATAACACCTTTGTAAAATTATTTTTCACTTTTTAGTTAGTTTTTCTTTTTATTGAAAATTTATTTATTTTACGATTTTAAGTCATGGGTAGATCTTAAAATGATGCTTCTTAAACGAGTGGTGGTGGTAGTGGTTTTCAACGAGTGGTTGTGATTGTCTTATGTAAAACTTCATTTAATTAGGTATTATTTTTGTGCAAAATAATATTTTGGTATATTGTCAAGAACATACATATAAAGTATTCGGGCGAATTGGGAATCTCCCTTTTTTGAAGTTTGTTGAAAATGAGAACATCCTCTTTTTTGTGGT
Source organism: Heliconius nattereri (assembly GCA_013403645.1). Lineage (NCBI taxonomy): Eukaryota > Metazoa > Arthropoda > Insecta > Lepidoptera > Nymphalidae > Heliconius > Heliconius nattereri. Next base: position 238,369 of record JAAIXI010000260.1, read on the forward strand.
TGGCTTAAAAAAAATGCAACGATCAGGAATCTCACTTCTGACATCAATTTAAAAAGTTTTTGCTTGTAACTATTACAGTACAATAAATTTTTTACCAAAATAAACAAACTTTTTCAATTTTGACCGGATCTCATAATCGGAACCTAGCCAAACTTTCACCAAAATATCCTTAAACCTTAAAGAATTATCAAAATCGGTTTGCGCGACATTGAGTTATTCGTCTATTTGTCGCGCACATGCCTAATGCAAATTTAAGACTTATGTGATTTTCTCATAGATACCATTGTCAGACATGGACTAAAAAAAAATGGGACCAAACGGGAAGCTTCACCTTTCAAATAAAAAAAAAATATTCAAATCGTTATACACCCAGTCAAAAGTTATGAGGTAACAAACATAAAAAAAACAATACAATCGAATTGATAACCTTCTTTTCTGACAGAAGTCGGTTAAAAATGACTCGGTACTTCTTTAAATTGAAATATTTTAATGAAAAATTTGAAGAGCAAATAAAACTAGAACTAAGAATATAATAAGCCTTATGAACTTATAAAAGCGTTCTATAAAATTAAAGATTCCAATTGAAAGTATTTTAAATATAAGATATTTTTTAAAGTATTCTGTGGATATATTACAAAAATGGTTTCTTTATTCTATAACGACTATAAGAATGAAGCCTGCGGCGAGTTTTTATTTTGAAGAATGTTCATAAGGACTGGGAGCTGCTGTGAAATATTCTGTGTATTTCAGTATTTGCTTTCATGGCTAGTATAATGGATGGCGTGTATTTACATCACGCTATATTCTTAAGCTTATAATCGGCGTATAGTCTTATTGCATATCTCGTTCTATAATGAATTAATTTAGCAGTGCAGTCCCTCAACCTATGACCTAAAGTTGTTTTGTATCATTATTGTCTTTGTAATTGTATTTGCTATTGTTTAAAAGGTTTTCGTCAAATTAAGTGATAAATAATTAACGTAAATAATAATCACCTAAAATTTGTAATTAATTGTTAAATTTGTTATTAATTCATTAGTTAATAAAAAATAGTGTATATAAGCACATCTGTATGTATGTATATATACTTAAACGAAATTCCAATGATTAAAAGTGATATTTCCAAAACTAAATACGAGACTTCTAAAATAAATTTCCTAACATAAAATTTGACGTGAATTTTTCACACAGGTTTAAACCTAGTGACACATTTACGTTGAAAAGACCTAATATTATATAACTGTGACGTACATGGCGCTAAGAAATAAACCTAAACATAGAGTGCCAAGTTTTCTTTTATATAACTCCAATGATTTTTTTCTTATAAAGTACACAAATACAATATGGTATTTTTCTATATATTTGCCAATTTTATCATATCATACAATGGTATATAATTATATAATAATTTCCGGTATTATGCATTGTTTTGATATCATCAACGGCAAGCGTTATCTCTGTATATAACAAAACAGTAAAAATATTTTGTCTGTACATTTAATATTTTTGATTGAAATGGATAGAGGGGCACTTAAAATGAATAATAGAAAGCAAAAATTTTTTTTTTTTCGAATTTCTTGTCTGTCTGTATGTATGATCACGCTGATCTTCGAAAGTACTGAACTTTAAATTTACAAAGAATATTATAAATCCTTATCCAAATCAATAATATTACATTTAAGGCAGTTTCTGAACGAGTAAATTAAATTATTCATTGACATCAACACATATGACCGTTATCAATTCTGTTTATTAAATGAAGAATCGCGCAGCAAGCTCGGCGAAGCCGCTGGCAAGCCGCTAGTTACTAATAAGTAATAATACTACATACCCAATATTTACATAATTATTTAAGGCCAGTCGTGGCCCGGGGCACAAGTGTGACTGTAAACGCGACTATTTGTGGGTTCGATCGCCACTAGAGGTAAATGAAATATTTATTAAAAATGGATATTTTCATTTCTTCTTTTGAGTAAACTATATATTTTTATAATATTACATACGTCGCTTGACTTTGTTACAGAACCTACATTTTCTGTACTAAGTAAACAGCTTATGTTAACATGTGCAACTTGAGTAGATAAAGTTTGAAGAGCTTACAGTGTCGTAGCTTAAGCTGTATATATCTTGTCTTTACATACTAATCGATGGAAATTTCTGGAAAACTTCTTAGTGCTTTTCTAACAAGCCGGTCAGAACGCACAGATATTAAAATCAATTTACTAAACTAATATCTATTTTTTGTACGTATCATTACTTGATTTCAAGTATTTCTTTTATTTTGATAGGGAATTAAATTTGTTTATTAAAAATAAATTTATTTATAAAATATTTTAAGTTGAATATTTCATACTAACAAGGTCCAAAGTAAATATGTATATATATACATGTCTAATATACAAAGGCTAACCCAAGAGTTTATATATATTTACATATGTTGTATATTTGAAAGGGTGACGAAATCAAAAATAGGAACCAAGTAACTCCAAATCGAGCGAGGGCTTTGTAAGAAGCGCTCAGGTCGAAGAGGCTTGCATACGAATTACCTCATTATTATAAGTCTCGTCCCTACCCAAATCTGATTTTAGTTAAAAAGCAAATTACATGAAGAAATGACAACGGCGACAATAGTAGAGTATCCCTTGGCAAAAATGTATTCTAAAACAAAGGGTGAGGGGAAGTAATAGAAAATTTTTGAAGGACTCAAAGAAATGACATTTTCTTATGTTTAAAAAAAATAATAATAAAAAATCGAATTCTCGTTTATCGTAATATAATTTCCTTGAAAGTGTATGAATATTTAAAAATACTTGCATATTTAATTGCATATAAAGTTAAAATAATTGAACGTAATATGTATTGCTTACCGAAAAACAAAATCTAATATAAAAACTCCTATATAGATTATACCTAATATGTAACCTAATTTAATTCTAATCTAATTATTCTAATCTAAAAAAAAATCTAATATATAACCTAATTTTTATCACCAAAGCCTTCTATAACATTAAAAAAACTAACTTCAAAGGAAAATAACCTTAGTAGATTTATCCAAATTATATTTACCCAATCCTAAGGGTATTACGAGCGCAATCGATTGGAGTAACGGTGTCACCTACAACACAATTGTAACGAACGCCCTTCCCCCTCTTTAGTTCGGAATTGCTGTTCTTGCTTTAAAGAAATGTCTTTTGTCTTTTTTTTTACTAAGCTTACTATCCTTATCTTTTATCTTATCTATTGTGTTAGTTTGTGTATAGAGTGTAGTAAAAAGCTTTTATCGTGAGGGAACTTATAGAAGAAGTATTTTTTTTAACTTCATACTATATAGTCTACTATATAGGCAGACGAAACATGAGAATGCAGTGTTAAGATACTGCCCACCAATACCGTACTTTTCGCCAATTATTGAAAGCATTGCTGGCCTAGCTGGCGTCTAAAAATTACATTTTTTTCTTTAAAAGTTACGATAAAACATTATATCGTTGGCTATTGTCTTAAATGCGTCTATACTATTTTTTTTATTATTATTAACGATATGTATTAATTAATTTAATATTTTTATAATATACCGTATCTATAATAGAAAATCTTTTAAATTTACCATTCAGTTAATCAAATTTATAATTTTAGTCCAAAACAGAATTAATATAAGTTAATTTATTTAGTATAATCGCTTAACTCTCCATTCAAAGAGCCAGTGGTCAATGAATTGATAATATAGCAAATGCATTAGTCCAAGTGAATGTGAATACAGCCGCAACCACAAATAGATAAAATTTACAATTCCAATATCCGTTTATAACTTAGTTCTATTATTATAATAACTTTATACGAATGGACGAATAGAAATGCTAAACAATTGGTATATCTGTTTGTGTATCTATTAAACGGGTATTGTGGTATGTTGTTTGTTTGTGAGCGCGATAGTTTTAGGTTCGAAGACATCTCGGTTAATTAAATTAATTGCTTCATTTCCCTTATATATAGTAACATAGAGCGCACCAAACTTATGCCAATCATCATGGAATATCTCGAATTCAGATGCAAAGGGAAAACAGAGTTTCTTGATATTATGCTCTCAAATGGGCTTATTTCATTTATCATTTATTATGAGGTACCTGGTCCTCATTTGAGGCCAACGAGGCCATCAAAAATATTTTACGTCAGAATTAATAAAATCTTTCAAATGAGGCCAGTCGTGCCAGTTTCTTTGTGGCCAATTTTGTGGAAAATCAAATGTTTATTTAAATGTATATTTTCATGTCTCCGCTCTGTTGAGGCAAAGCACGGCGTTGAGTTCTGCCAGTCACAATATCTCCATAATTCAGCGGAAAGTCTGGAAAAGGGAATGGAGTGTCTTAACACTAGGTTTCCTCTGCCTACCCTGCTGTGTGCGGGATAGAACGTGAAGCTGATTTGATTTGTTTTTTTTTTCAAATGAACTCACAAAAGTCTAATTCGTATAGATTATACAATCGGCTATAGCTCTAAAATAGCACATTTAAAATCGACGCCTGGGAAAGTTACAAATAATTCATTCTCGTTTCACGATAAATGCCTGCGACACGCGAAGAATACTACGAAGTGATGTTTCAATCGACATAAATACTAGATAATAGACGATTTTCTTAACACGAATATCAGTTTCATGACTTTATTTCTAACTACTTGCACTTATATAATGCCTGTTTGTAATGTCATAAGTGCAGAGATTTTCATAATAAGCTATAATGGCTTAATGGTTAATTACTTTTGACTGTAGTCAATGGCCGTGAATTGAAATACAATTCGTTATATATTTATTTTTATAGTTGTTTGTCTAAATTAAATAAAACAATGTGCTGATTTACGGCGTAATATAAATATTACGTGACTAAAGTTAAAAATAAGCCCTGCTTATTATTTTTCAGTTTTCATAATTTATTTCATTGTTCAGTCGACTTGTACAAATTGACAAAGGCTACTTGTTGCCCTAGGCTTGTAAGAATTTCCGCCCACAAAAAAAATATTTTACATTTTTTAGAATTTTTTTATGTAAAATCAGATTCATAAGGAACTGAAATCTGTTTCGAACTTTGGCGTCGAGTTCCTGCAAATATGTTTTGCTGATCTACAAATATCTTCTTTTACTCTTCTTATTATTATAACATTACAGCTTTATCTTAGCACTCTTATATACCACCACCATATATATATATATATATACCATTATAGATATGAAAGTGAGGATGTTCCACTTTCTCATAAATACTACTGAACGAATTTATAAAAAAACTTTACAGAAATATAGCTTATATATCAGAATAATACATAGGATACAATTTACGTATGTATATTGTGTCATTTTAATACATTACAAATATTAGCTGAAGCGGGCAAAGCCGCGTTTATTTTGTACTATATAATAATTCTGAATCTAAACACCTATATTTACCTGTCATTAATCAATATTTGTATAATATGGACGTAACACACCACATCCACGGGCAATGTACATACTCGTATACTCGTAGGTATTGATATTCCTTTAGAATATTATGCTTAGGTATTATCATGGCGCGGGGTTACAATGGTGGTGGTTTCGAGTCCCATTCGGGGGAATATATTATTTACACCATATTAATACACCAAGGCAAAAACCCACTAAACACGCAGCAAATACCTAGAAAAATCGGCGGAAAGCGGGGAACGGAGTGTGTTGACACTAAGTTCTCTTCTACCCCGCGATTATATTTTATGTACGAGTATGTGTACTAATTTGAATACAAATACCATATATACTTTAGTGAATAGCATAATTTAGAATGAACAATACTTAATAACTTAACTAATATTGCTTCATGGATTTTGCTAAATACGTAAAACCATGTCCAACTATACAATGTGAACAATCCCGTTCAGTTCATGTATCTAGTCTGCCATAATATTGATAGTGGCTCATCGCAGTCAATGAGCATATTTGATAGAAATTCAGATCTGGCTCTAATTAGAATAGTACATGTGTAATTAATATTAGAAAATTGTACATATGGATCTTCTATAGGTCCAATAAGTTCCGAAAATTTTACGAAAATAAAACAACGGGTAGACATAGGGAACCTAGTGCGATACTCCGTCCTCCGAATTCTCGAGGCATTGATTATAAATTTATTTAATTTCATTTATAAGTATAAACGTCATTTGTGTTTTTTTATGTAAACACTTTTATACTCAGTAAAATTAATAAAATATATGTACTTAATTTTTTTAACTTACGTTATAGCAGCATATACGCAGGGTAGGCAGAGGGAATCTGAGAACCTAATGTTAAGACATTTTGATCATATTAAGACACTTCCGTTCCCCACTTTACCGCTGAATTCTGGAAGCTTTGCGTGTTGAGTGGCGGAACTCAACGCCGCGCTTTGCCTCAACACCAGCGCGAAGAAATGAAAATATTAAATATTTTATTTCTTTGTCTGGGAATCGAATCCACAAACAGTCGTGCGCTTACGCTTGCGCCACGACCGGTCTCAAATACACTACGAAAAAATAAAATATTTTTCTAAATAACGCTTAAGCTTTGGAAATTTATATATATTATACCATCATACGCCTTTTATTCAGCCTTTGTTATGTCAATTAAGTTTCCGGCGTCACTAAAAATGTATAGAAATTACAGTACAATGCGGAAACAAAGGCTAATATTTTCTTTGTTCTTTATATGATTTATGGTGACCCAAAGACTTTTTTTGAGTTAAGTTATGCCATTAAGAGCTATGGCTATGTTTATACAAGGCTGTTATTATGTGTGTGACAGAAATAGATTAATATACACAACAACAAGGGTTTTTCGACAATTGTGGGTTCGATATCCGCTCGAGGGAATGAATTATTATTTATGAATATTTTCATTTTCTCTCTGGCACTAAGCGGCTCTGAGTTCCGCCACTCAACACGTAATGCTTCGAAAAATTCGACAGAAAGTAGGGAACGGATTGTATTAACACAAGGTTCCCTCTGCCTACCCCGCTGCATACTGTGGGATACAGCGTGAAGCTGATTTAAAATCATACCACGGACAGCACTCGAGCTAAGGTAAAAATAATTTATCGACCGAGCGCCGATCTGGTGCCCCTCGAGCCCAAATTATACAACTCAATCCTCCTCACATAAAATGGCTGTAACATTTATATTATATATCATATAAAGTTACGTAAGGCAGCGACGCAAAAACAAGTCACCGATAAACCAATGTCTACTTAATATATAATATGAGGTTTTCAATATAGATAGTTTAGCCAAATTAGTATCGATAAGTCAAGTTCCTTCTCCTCAGTGGTACATTTGGCAATTGATCGATTTCAAAATGGTGGTTGTGAGTTCTAATATCTCTTGAATTAAGGTTTTAATTTATATATAAGTATTTTGTTAATCGAATCGCAGCGTAGGGTTTCCGCCATTTAAGGCTACGGGAGTAATCATTGTATTTGTATGTTTTTCCGTTCTATTAACTCTGAATAGAAAAGAGTAACTTATAAGTTGACTAACACGCCGTAATACAGAAAGTATATTAATATAAAAAAAGCGACTGTGAACGTAAATCCCAAATAATAATATGTCAGAATTTCGTGTTTATGGAAATTCATCTCGAATAAAGACACTGAAGTACTTCATAAATGACGGATATTTTTAAAAATCCAATAAGTCTAAGAAAAAGTCGGAGCATAAGCATGTGACTGTAAATGTGACACACTGTGGGTTTGATTACCACTCAAGGAAATAAAACAATTAACATTTTCAAAATGATTAAAATCATTAACAGAATGAAAATATTCAATTCAATTTTTCAATTGCCTCTCCAGGCAATGCGCGGCGTTGAGTTACGCCACTCAACATGCAATACCTCCAGAATTAATCACTCTGCCTACAGCGGAAGCTGAAAAAAAAATGGTTTAGCCCTAAGGTGTGGCTCATTACGCAACCTTTAATAAGTGGAACCTTCCAGTTATTGGGTCACTGGTGATGTATGTGCTGACTTTCTCGTTTTATATAACGCAATACTCTATTTCCGGATGCGAAAAAAGCTTTTTACAAGCTTTTATTGGACTTGCCGTGTGTTAGTGCATGTGGAATCTTGGGAGGCTCGACTTAACCAACTCCCTGATATTTGGATTACGCCTTCAATTCTGATGATTATGAAATTACATATAATCAATATTGTTGTTAAAACATGTTTTACTGATTTAAAAATATCTTTTTATACATGTTTTTTTTCTAATTGAAGAAAAAACTCTCTCAGGTATTGGAACGAAGTTCCTTACGGCAGGCTTTGAAGGGATAGGGATGTCGCTGCGTGACCGATCCGAAAAAAATGTGATAGTAAAACCGTAAGAAAAATGCGTGGAATAAAACCGTTAAATGAGACGTGCGCAGGCGCGACAGTCGCATACACAGACGAGTAGTGTATAATACCTTTCTCTTTCTCCCTCTTTCTTTTCGTTCTCTCATCATTTTTTTGCATGATTGTGTGTTATTGTTGTTTTTTTATTTTAAGTAATTTATTATTTCCTAAAATACTGAATTTCCTAAATACTTTCTTGTACTTAAATAAAAACTAATCAGCAAAATTTAAGAGAAAAATCAAGAAAACTTACATAAAATTGAGCACGACTTTTTTTGCAATTTGTGTCGATTCTACATTAGGCGAAGGAACTTCGTTCCTACCTGGTGTCCTACGACACCACATTTATATTTAGTTGCGTGTTAAGTACGCAACCACCAAACACCAGAGCTAAGATATGCAAATATGAAATATTTCGAGAATCGAACATACAACTTGTCCCGAATACAGTAATACTTTTTGGCCCGTTCGCCAATACTTTCGCCACTACCAATTTCATTTCTTATCAAGTTTATGTAAATGAAGATGATGCAGAATGGTAGTGCCTACCCCACGTTTATACTACGAATACGTCTTTTATAGTAATTGAGGGGAGAGTGCGGGTTCGATTGGCTCGTCCCCTCACCCTCCGTGAGGATATAGCCGGCACTGCCATTGGAAAATGTACTAAATTATATATTTTAAGTCAAGACTTTATGAATTGGAAAATTTTTAATCAAAAATATTTTAAAGGGTAAAAATAAGTTTGCCTAAAAATATTTAAGATTGAAATACTTGTTTTGTAAATACGTATCAATATACGTATTTTACATCTTATTTGCATAGCAAAAGCTAAAAATGTTTCTCTTTAAAATGGAGCAAATCTAGAAAAGCAGACCATCAGATAGCATTAGCAGGGTGGTAAAAATGGGGCACACAATTATTATTATACTATATAAGAATTGCTGTATTTCTGAACATTTTATGTCCCTCCAAACTGCAAACGTTAGGATCCCAAGACCCAATATTAGGTTCCCCATACATATCATTCCTTACTAAACGTGAAGCTTAAATAAAAAAAATATATATATGTGAATACCATCTAGATATCATTACGTAAATAAACCATCCAAAATAATATTAAATGAAAAAAAAATAGCTCTAAGAAAAAAAATATATAACCGTATGTCAAAATCGATATTTATTGCTTGCCGAAGTTTCGTAATATCGCAGGGGTAGGTATAGGGTACACCGGCCGGTCGCAGGCGTCCCCATCCGTAGCACACGGGGGCTATCGCGTGTACCTGTATCCTTAGTATCCAAGTAAATTGACCCAATTTAGCAATGTTCCCGTATTGTATGAATGATGTATGGGTAATACAACTAATGGGTAACAATACTTAGGACAGGATTTCAGGAAGATTTTCCATGATATTTGTTTCCTTGATTATATATGGTTGACTGGTTAAGCCAAAGCGCGGCCAGTCGTGGCGTGGTTTGTAAACGCTACTGGTCGTGGGTTCAGTCCCCACTCGAGGAAATGTAATATCTACTTTAATTTATATTTCCCTTTTTCGCTCTGCTGTCGAGACAAATGACATTGAGTTCCGCCACTCAACACGCAATGCTTTCAAAATTCGATGGAAAATGACGAACGGAGTATCTTAACACTATGCTCCCTCTGCCTATCCTACGGTGTATGGGATACAGTGTGACGCTAAAAAAAGATATGATTGTCATTAAATGAATAACAATAAAAAGATAATTTCTATTAAGATACAACCATTCGAACACTTAAACATCAAAACTAAATTGGTAAAATAATAAAAATAACTAAATGTAATATCTGTTATCGCTATCAAAATAAATAAAATCCTTACATTTGGATTGATTTTAACCGTTACCATCTCACTGAATCCTTATCGCCAGCTGAAGCCGTGCGTTATGGCGGAGATTGTTCGGAAATTACATGACTCAGCATATCCAGTCCAGCTTCGAATGTCTAATCTTATATGCATTAGCAAAATAATACTGAATTAGTATTTTTTTTCTTATTATTTTTGTTCGTAGCTTCAAGCTGTATATAATGTTTTGTCTTATTATCAGATCAAGAAATGAAAGCTTTCCTTGAGCGGGAATCAAACCAGCGCAGCGTCAGACATCCTGATTTGTTGCCGCAAAATTTAAATGTCAAAAGTGGAACAGACCTAGCGGGACCCATGTCTTTTTGAGAATTTTTCCACACATTTTTCAGAATTTGGTTACTAATGATTCCAGAGTACAGAATCCCGTTTTTCTCCGTAACAACATCCAGCAACGATCAAATCCAAAACCCTCGCGTTTCCAGTCATACGCTGACCCACTGCGCCACGAAGGCCTCACCGAAGTCACTGAAGTTGCGATATCTGTCTCAGTGCTGTTGAAGTAGAACATGACGTTCGATTCAATTAACCTCGGCACCTGAGTGTACTGCACTGTCGGTTCATTAATTAGCGAGTAGGAAGAGAACATTCACAATGGGTCATACACCACTATTGATTTTAAGCTTATATTGTTTTTTTTTACTAGATACATAATTATAAAAAACGCTGTCATTGTGGAAGAGTGGGCCGTTTAAGAATAGGCGCGATGGCTATGAGTTCGATTACCACTCGATGGAAAAAGTTACAAAGTTCTACAGTGAGTGCCAGCGCCCAACATAAATATCTCGTAGCCGGGCGGAATGAGAAGAATGTGAAGATGTGTATTGACACTAATTAGTGGTTTCACGCTGTATCTGGCTCGTTGTAAGGTATGCAGAGAGACCCTGGGTATCTATTACTCCGTTCCCAATGAGCCATTGCGTGATAAGTGGCGAAATTCAACGCCACCGTTCGAAACCAGAGCTAGTAAATGAAAGCATTAAATATTTCATTTTCTCTAATGGAAATCGAACCCATAACCTGCAACGTTTACACCCCCATTCTCGTGCCCCCGCACCACTGGCCTCTCGTTACTCTTTAGAACTAAATATATATAAAAAAGTAAGTAAGTTGTTCATAATATTTTAGTCTGTAAGTACGTCTTCGTGTATTTAACGAGATGCAGCCGGATGTCTTTTACTTGTCACACTAAGCGATGCACTCAAAGAAGACGGCTCTCAAAGAAAGAAACTGCATGGTTCGAGATTTCGATTCGGTCAATTAAAAGAGCTCTCCTTCAGGCCCCTTTGTTACGTGCTTATATCAGAGTCGGCTTATTATTTATAGTTTTATATATATATATATATATCAACCATCACGTCTAGTACGTCCACCGAGTAAAACAAATTTATCAAAATCGATTCACCCAGCCAAAAGTTATAAGGCAACAAACATAAAAAAAAACAGTCAAATTGATAACCTCCTTTTTTTACAGAAATCGGTTAAAAAGTATAGTTAAGGCTCAGTGTACTAGATGTGGAACTGAAATAAAAAGTTATTTTTTTCCGTAAAATATGGTTTTATTTTAATTTTTATAAGTTTTTCCTATTTTCTTTCTCTCTATACATTTTTTTCACGCACAAAATAAAAATTGAGTCTTGTGGGGTTAATTCTTAATTTACATAAAACATTTTCGTTTATCCCAGCCAACTAACTCATAACCACTGTGCAATATTAACTAACTACTGACGATCACACAGTTATTAAAGTTAGAATATTCGTATCAAATATCACTGCAACCAAAGAGCCAAACAACTCAAAACAAAAACATATTAAATAACTGAACGTTCTCTATTTACAGAACAAATAAATAGACAATGACTGACCAGTTGTGATGCAGTAGCAAAAAGAGTTTTCCCAATCCTAAAAATGAGATATCTAATATTTCCATTTTCATTCACTCTGATGTCGAGGTAAAAGGCGGCGTTGAGTTCCGCCAATGCGTCCACAATTCAGAAGAGAATGGGGTACGGAGTGTATTAACACTAGGTTCTACCCTACCTTGTGCGGGATACAGCGTGACGCTAAAAAAATAGAGAATACGATAAATTAAATTAATTCTAAAAATGTTTTCCAAGCTCTCAAATATCCACATGTGAACATAGCGCAATCAACTCGGACCGAGGCTGACTGTGTAAACGTTCAGGTTTAAATAGATTTATGCCGTGACAGTTTTCTCTCCAATATTCAGATAGCGTATTACGTGGAATAAAAAAAAACAATATTAAATTTCGATACCATTTTCATTATCGCCACTATAAAATATTATTCTTCTTATTAGGTTTGATAATTTGATAAATATTTAGGAGCCTTAATTAAATGCGTTTTAGTACGTATAATTTTAATAAAAGATATACAGACAAATTTAGCGTCTAAAAGTAAAATTTTCATTAATTATAACATAAATAAATACCTAAATAATTATTTTAGGGCGTCAATTTTCATTGTCACATTGATTTTACGTTTACAATATGAAAACTAAGAAGTGCTTAAGTATTGGCTTGAAAATAAACTATAATAATGAAATGAAATGAAATGAAAATTTATTGTCAAAAATATATGAATACAGTAACCAGATACAATAAATCAATCCTATTTATTACAGCATTCAGTTAAATAATTTCAGTCTGGTTTCATGAACTCTGGTACCCATTGTAAGATTTAACTTGTGTTATGGGTACCAGTGCTCTTACGAATTTTTAAATGATCTAGGAATCGGTAGTTCCATCAAACATCTTGTGTCTGGTTAATTATTGTATGAAAAACACAAAATAAAAGTAAGAAAACTTATGTATGCACATTTGTAGCAAAAACCTCATCAAATGAAAACAAACTTTATTCCATATACTTATTTTCATAAAACTCTCCGTCTCACTGTAATCCGGCTCCCGTAAAAACAACATTATAATAAATTTTAAGATCTCCCCACATGCTTCATTATGTAGTTATATTTAGCTTTACGGTGTATGTACGGTAGTCTAAGCGAACATAGTGTTAAGACATTCGATTTTTCACCTAATTTACGATTTGAGTGTCGGAACTCTACGCTGTATTTTGTTCTGATAGGTACCAGATAGGGAAAATAAAGAATAATTTATTTTCGCCGAGTGCGAATCGAACCTATATTAATATTATATCGCACACTTTTTTCATCGCTCATTCAGAGAACTTGCTACTCATGCTGTAGAAGTTATTACAATAAATATGGAAATTCCATCGTATATTTAATCCAGTCTGGTTGTCTTCCGCAAGCACGAAGGAAATTAAACTCGAATATATGTAAATTAATTCTAAGTACGTATAATAGTGACAAGCTGATCTTCAAGCCAAATATACCTATGTAATAATATTAGCTTGGTAAAACAGCGTAGGCAGAGGGAACTAGTGTTAAGACACTCATTTCTGCCCAACTTTCAAAACATTAAGTAGTCCAGTCGCTCTTGTTACCTGAGGGGAAAAATGATTTTTTTTATTCCTACTTCTACGTTTATATTTTTTTTATATATATAAAAAAATAGTAATATACTGATGTGCTCCACTTTCTCTTTTTTTAATCATATGTCTGTAACTTGCATCTTTGAGTATAAAAGTCTTCAGTGACTTTTATTTGACAACCTCGGGCAATGCAGCTGTCAGCAACACTTTTACTTTACTCAGTTCTACTTCTTTAAAATAAAGAAAATTTTAAAAAACTGAATAAGATTTTGTATGATATGTAGTAAGTATCTTCTCTATTTTTAGTCTATCTGGCACAAAAATAGTGTTAAAATAAATAAACCAGATTTATGCTGTAACCCGCACACTGGTGACAGAAAGAAAAAATTAAATTATTAATAAATAATAATTAGCGAGTAGCAATTGAACCCACAACCGTCACGATACAGTCTCACCCTTGGGCCTCAAAATATTATTGGTACTTCTTGTTTCTGATGATGAACAATTGTGGGTTTTGGTCGTCTTACAAGCACGAATACCATCTTTTGCCATTAATTTCTGCCATCGACTACCACCTACTTTACCCCTCGCGGAATGTGTAAGAGGAGTTCACATTATTATCGGTGTACCGCGCTAGTATCGGCCACGTACCTATACCTCTTGCCTACAGTATTCCCATTCTCAATAACGTAACGTTACTTCAATTTTTAACTTCAATTTCAATATTTCGTCACCTCTTCGAATAGAATAGTTGATCAATTGTTAAAGAGATACGTGTTTATACGTATTACAGTATGGGCATTAAAGCTTTCGTTGTCTAGAGTATTCGGAGTTATTGTGGAACTTGCAGAAAGGTGGTATTTTGAAGGCATCAACGCGTCCCTGAACTCTGATTTTGAGGATATAAGTAAAAATTTCGGCTCTATAGATAAATATATGAAATACAAGGGCTCGCACAAAACAAATTGGTTTTGGTGCAATAACTAATTAATGGTAAATTAAGATAAAAACTTATGTTATACAAATAAAAAAAATATATACTTAAAATTATATTATAACTTATATTTATTCATGACATATTATTATATTGTATTTCGAAATTCCATAAAAAAACCTTAACTTATTCCACTCATCAAGGTTCTATTAAAAAATATATATATATACGTATCCTCCAATTAGAATTCAATATATATATATACGTATCCTCCAATTAGAATTCATTCAATTTACTATGCCAAGTACAATACAATAGAAAATTAAATGAAGAGAAAAATAAATTAAGCTTCGATCAATAGTAGATTTGATTGCTATTGACTACTGAATACAATTCACTTAAACCCCCTGTAGGACAAGACTTAGGAGTTAAGCTGCAGCAATGTTACCAGAAAATCTGACAAAATATTATCTTTATAATTGGATTGATATTCTTATATTTGTTAATTGAAAGTATTTTTTTTTATTTTGACTGGATTGTTTGTTTTATCCTCATACATGACATTTGTAATTTCTTTAAATAGAAAGGAAGAGAAAAAAAAGGAGATAAACATAGACGAAGTTCTATGAAGATAACTATGAGACGAGTTAAAATATAAATTAAAATATATTGCAATTAAAAAAAAAACAATGCTACTCTCAACTCTATTTAACACAATTAATTTTATATAAATATATGACACTCCGTTGCTGAATGTCTTAATTTTTGAGGCAAAATTATAATTGAACTACCGAACCTGACATTGTATTCTTTTCTGAACAAAACAAAAATCTCCACCCGAAATAAAATTAAATCTAAACTCATCAGTCATCGGCCACACCACCAACAAATCACTACACATTTTCGACAAAACTGTACTTACATCCTTTTATTTCCATCCATTCATCCATCAGCCTTTCCACTGCTGGACATAGGCCTCCCCTAGTTCACGCCACTCTGCCCGGTCCTGCGCCCTTTGAATCCTTTTACTTATACCCCTACAAATGTTGACAGTGAGAGTGCAAATGGCGAAACGACGTTTGCATTCTGGCTGCCCAGCACAACACCTTAAAGGGATAGCGGATTCGATTACTGCCATCGTTGCTCTGGACCATGTCAGGTCAGTGTAACATGTTCAATTAGTTCCAATACGGAGCAAAAGCTTGTTACAATTGCCACTCAGTGTGAACAGCCCCGAAACATGATGAAATGCAACCAACAATAGCAAGAAGTTGGGTGAAAATGGATAAATAGAAATTTAATTAAGACAATATGGTGGAAATGGGTACTTCAACTAATAATGATTTTCAGAAATTCCTAACTAATGTGGTTAATTTCAAATATGATAGTGGTACATGACATTTGTAGGCGCAAAGAAAATAAACGATTTTAATTTAGTTTAACAAAAACAATATTTAATTACTAGTAAATTTAACTTATTTCAGCATATAAGAAGATTATGAAGATCCAATATTTTTATGAACCATATTTGCAAAATGAAAATTTTGTAATTTAAATTTTGTTAATTAGCATTGCCTTAGTTTATTACAATGAGGTTTATTACAATGAGGACTACAATATCTTTCTTTAATTAGTGACTAGTAAAAAGTTTGCCAGTTGAAAATAGGAAAAAATAATATTTATGGCACTGTGGCGCAGTGGCGCCGCATTTGACTGCCGAACTGAAACGTGATGATTGTGGGTTCAATCTGAAATCGGGGGAATTATTTTCCGCCAATGAAATCGCAATATCTTAAAATTAAGAAGAAGAGAATATCTTGACAATATATTCTTTCTGCCTATGTATCATGCAGAACAGTACATAAATAACAAATAAAAACGAGAGTCAATATCTAAAGAAATGTTATAAAATATTTATATCCATTTATTTAAGCTCTAAGATGATCCTTTATTTATTAATACAATAACATCAGAATCTGTAGACAAAACCAAAATTGCCATTACGGGCTTTTTGTCTTAGCAATATGGAACTAAGTGGACGTAAAAATAGGCAAATGGAATACATAAAATATGTATAAAAACTAAATTGGGTTTATATTGGGCCTTCCATTAAAAGCACAAAACTGATATAAAAATGATATAAATTTCTCACTCGTATATTGTATTATATCATGCATTGTTCCAGTTAAAATATTTTTTTTTGTAAAAAAATTAAAAAAATACGTTGAAATTTAAAAAAATATTTCAATAAGAGTAAAAAGTTAATATACTATACTCGTATGTTAATAACGTAGATTGTTTCAGATGAAACAATGAACTCGCAAAGAACAAAACGATTCCTATTTTCTTTTCATATTAAAAATAAATAAAAGTCGTGATTAATTTCGCTGTCATTAAATATTTATAGATACGATGTATTCATCCGATTACGAAAAGGGGAAATTAATATATTTCGTAATAATTTAAATACATAATGTTTTGCGCTATACTTATAAGTATTAAATAAACAATTTCCAAAATATATCCAATAGATACATAGCAGGGTAGGAACATTCCGTTCCCATTAAGACGCTTCCGTTGCCCATTTTACATGTTCCATATGTACAGTATAGAATATACATTTAGCTTTTCCTTAGTAATCTGAAGCGAAGTTCAACCTTTTATCCGTATAAATATAATCCGTATAATATATAAGTGTCTGTAAATATATTTTTATTTTAGATATTCAGCCTGTTAAGCGTGGCGATTGGTATTTGAAGCTAAAGCTTTCGGATAACAACCAGCGCTGAGCTGTGAACTGCCAAATACTCGAGCTTATACTTCCCTTTCACCCGTTACGCCCCTTAGGAGGTACGCTCGGAATCATACATATTGTTACTGTCGGCTATACGTTTACTCGGAACAATTTCTCTTTTATATAAAAATTCTTTACTGGTAAGGAAATTTATGTTCATATATTGAAACTATATAGCTGCCGGATGGATTACCATGTCATACCATTACTTTGCCAGAATGGGAAGAGATAAGTTTATGACTAATACAAAATATTTCCTGTAAGTAAAAAAAATATATGTGGATAGAGTGTTTCTTTAACTTTGGTAGCTTCATCTATTATTAAAATTAAGATATAAATACACCTTATAAAAAATCTTCGTCTAAAATTGTTTTTAATAATTCAATCAACGATAAAATTAGACTCAGGGAACATAATGTCTATCGCAATATTATTTATATTCTTTAAATTATGTACATACTAGTGGACCTGAACGCGGCTTAGTCCGCTTGAACTATACTTATTAATATTTATTTAATATATTTATGAAATTGTTTTCAATTTTCAATAGAGAGATGCGTTAAGCAAGCTCATTTTGAGTGACGTTTTTTAACAACAAACTTTGCAAATCATTGCTTAGCAACGATTGTATAGCGACGGTTGTTATTAACATGGCAGAATAAATTGCATGTCAAATTAATAAGTATTTTAATATATTGGTATACATCGAAAATATTACAAATGTGAGAAAAAAAGTATCCTATGTTCATCCTGAGACCTTCAAGTATCTCTATTTGAGTATTTTATCATAATTAAATTAGCGGTTTGGCCCTGATTGCGTAAAAGACAGACAGACAGAGTTACTTTCGAATTTATAATATAGGTATGGATTTATGACTTTTCACGATCCTCTCGAAGTTTTGCTATTTCTTATTTATTTATAAACTAAACGTTAGAATGCCTAAAGACAGTTCAACCAAAAACTCCAACTAGGTACATACGAGTAGGTAGGCAGAGGACACCGTAATTAAACCTTGAAGTAACTCTGTGTATTCTTCGACAGGATCTCATCAATTATGTGTATTTGAGAACCTACTATAATTTTATTAATATTTGTTAATAAAATTTGGAAGTAATAGTAATAGTGATAAAAATTATATTCTCTATGTTTAAAATCAGTAAACGCTAGCAAAGTACTATGTCAACATTCTGTCTTACGAAAATGCTGAATCATTGATATGAATGAATGAGGAAGAGACGGGCTAAAAATAAATCCTTACAGAATCCTTATTACGTTATATATTGTCCAAATGATAGCTTGCGTTTCTTCAAATAAATATACGAACACGGTGACTAGCTCAAATAAATACAGAAAAACATAATATAAAAACAAACACTGTATTGTTTGACTTATCGCAGACGGCTTTTTAGATAAAAGTAGAAAATAACTATTAGTCCATTCTCAATCGATACTGGTAACAAGACAAGACGCAGCGTTGTGTTCCGCCACTGTTGTTATTTCGTCAATGTCTCGAAAATTGGACAAAAAATAGAGAACGAAGATTTTTCATTCAATCTTTCCTTTATAAACAAATTATGACAAATACGAAACATTTAAGACACATCCTTATATTATAAACGGTATAGCTAGTGACTATGGATGCGTGTTCCATGTTCACTCAAAAGTACTATAATATAACTTTATAGTATTATTATATATTAGAATTAGAATAACACATACATAGGCTACAATTAATTTAAAGATTTTGTATTTATAGGCTATAATACAACACAAATTAATGCTATGTTTAATAAGATACCCAAAAAGATTTTGATGTTGGATTCGAATTAAGACTTTAAGCTCGCAATCACACTTACACGTACGTTTGCTTCGGACACGCAGTGAACAGAGCTCTTAATAACCTCTACTTATCCCGTCTTTCCCTTTATTTATAATAATTACGATTCTATACAATGCTTACGTCCATGGTAATGCGCAGTTAGAAACTCTTTGAAATATATTCGGGAGAATGGCTAATACTATAAGCTATTATCATTTTCTTGGATTAGTTTAGATCAAGTGATTCTCCATAAAATAAAAAATAAACAATCAGCTTCACGTTGTATCCCGCACAGCAGGGTAGGTTTCGTATTAAGACACTCCGTTCTTCACTTTCTGCCGAATTCTGATGGCATTGCGTGTTGAGTGGCAGAACTCAACGCCACGCTTGGCCTCGACACCAGAGCGAAGAAATGAAATTATGACCCACAACCTGTCGCGTTTACAGACACACGCTTGTGCCATGCACCACGACTGGCCTAATCTAATAATGATGCAAATGGTTCAAAAATAAAAAACAAATAAATAAGTTCTTCAGAATGTCCTTTCTTCTAAATTATTGAAACAAACCACACCTTTTCGCTTATTCCAAATCGATTTTTGGTACGTAACATGTTGAATCCGAGCCAAACATACTAAGCGCATAAAATTGGAGCGGACCTTCTAGGCATGCTTACGCAGTAGTTCTTTTGTAGCTTCTCTCCAGCAAACGTAGCGCTAAGATACTCCGTACATGTTAAGACACTTCCGCCTAGTGCTGGAGGTATTGCGTGTTGAGTGGTGGAACTCCAGCGACTCTAAATGCCATTTATCATAATATGATAAGAGGTATTTACTACTGTGTAATATATTAAATAATCTACACAATCAACTTGAGTAATGGTTCACTAATGATGTGGCATACCCCCTAGCTTAACGTACAAAAAGAACATTACAATCTTACTGCATATAATTTTGTTCCTATAAATAACAGAAAAATATTTTTTACTACAACTGTAGTGAATATTGTTAGCTCTTTTACTTTCATTTCTAAAACTATACTAAGCATACGGCTAAAAACAAATTGCTTAAGTTATATTAATGATGTTCTTTCAGTTGAGCAGAGGGAATCTAGTGTTAAAACTCTCCGTTCCTCACTTTCCGCCGAATTCGAGGTGTTGCATGTTGAGTGGCGGAATTCAATTTTTTATTTCAAATCAAATATTTCATTAGTAAGGTAGAAGAAGTTAGTAAGTAGTAAGGTCTGTATTTATTAACTACTCTTAAGTCAGAGATTGATCTTGAGATACCGTTTTGTGCATGTGGTAAGAATTCTAAAATATGCAAACAGTAATGAAATCAGTCCTCCTTTCTAGTTTCTTTTGAAAGAATATCCTTTATACATTTGTATATTGTTTTTCTCATTTATTTTTTCCAAATCTGTGTCACTGTGAATAACTGTGCACTCGGTATCTGGGGTTTCAATAATCACTTGGGATATTGTTCTGTTTATAAATTCAAATTTTCCTATGTTTTACCCTGTTATATAACAAAACAAAATGGAACGTCTTTAACATGTGATGTGGAAGAGACAAGAAATGGCGTTTTAATGTGAAGGCGTGTCCGTCGTCAGTGAGACCGGTGTGGCATACCTGAAAAATTTTGTACGTGAATTCTCTTTCTTTTCACTCTAGAGAAAGAGAATCGTAATAACGATTTTTTTTTCTGATACAACTTTCGTTTATATCAATTCATAAAAAGAGAGAGAACTTAATCTAGATGTAACAAATAGATGAAATGAAAGTTTCTTAGCCTGATCAGATTCATTTTTGGTGACAGACAAAACTAAAGGATCTGAAATATCTAATGAAGTAAGAGATCAGCTGCACTATATAGCAAATGTGAAAATTGCATACTAATTAATAAAATTATTCTGTAAAATGGATGATCTTCTATCAAATTAAAAAAATTGTATAAGCCTATGAATGTATAATGGCATAAGCTGGTGGTACCTTCAACCACAAAGCGGTATCATTGCGATTTAAGTCAATGAAAATGGATGATAAGTAAAATTTGTGTAAATATGGTGAGTATCCTATATCTTATAAAACAAAGTCGCTTTTCGTGTCTGTCTGAACTTTCTAACTCTTCTTCTTCTAAACCACCCAACGGATTTTGATGCGGTTTTCACCATTAGGTCGAGTATTTCTCAGGGAAGGTTTATATATAGTTTATTATTTGTACATTCTTATGTAAGTTAACATAAATAAGATAAATGTGTATAAAGTCCTACCCGTTGATACACTTTCGCGCATGCGCTGCTTTAATGGTAAGTACTACATGAAAATAATGTACTGGAGTATTATTTCTCTTAATAAGATCTACAAAAAAGTCCGCGACAGCATATTCGTATCTTTTAAGGATAACGTGTAGTGATCATATTTCTGTCTAAAAAATAATAATTTCAATATATTTTTTAATGTGAGGGATATTTTTCCATAATGGTATTAATCTTTATCCTTTAAAATACTTTATTATTTTTTAACGTTAAACGAAGATACAATTTGCTTTTTACACTATTTCGAAGCTGCGAATAGTTTTAGAGAAAAACGCAATTAATTGTTGACACATCACGCCGTTGACACATCAGCTATGTTTCACTTATCCCTTGCTCTCAGCATATAAATAAGTATATTAGTTACGTTGGCCATTTAATGTAGATCAAAACTGTCTTTTACTGTTTTTCATTTTAATAAGTACTTTAGAAGTTGTTACAATATCAAAAAATCCTTGCTGCGAAACGGCTCGCCACTCGCCATTCGTCCCTCCGCCCCCCGCGACGTTTTGCGTCCGCCGCGCCCGCCTACCTTACACGCATCGGTGGTTCAGTGGTAAAATGCTCGGCTGCCACGCGGCCGGCCCGGGTTCGATTCCCGGCCGATGCATTCTATTTAATTTTCCTCACAGGCAGCCACGTAGTGCTTGCTTTTCATCAGGGACAGAGTACCCTCTTCCCTACCCAACCGGTGTCGCTGTAAAAGCCAATAGGGCTAACAGCATTAACCGTCAGAGAACCAAGGCCCTGATGTCGTTCGGAGCTACTACTGGCAAAGTAAATTTAGAAGTGATTGCACGTACTTTGGAGTTATCCAATAATTATAATGTATTTCCACGCGACATAGTTGGTTACATCTTTCGTTTAAGTATTTTTGGGTAAGAGAATATAGTCTGTTGTTTATAATTTCTTTCGTTTAAGTTTTCTGTTATTTGTGTTATTTATTTGTGTTTATTTTAAAACGGTTGGAAAATCGTCGTGGTTGCATTAGGGTTTAATTAATTTTCACATTATTTTAAGTGCTTTGCAAACATACATTATTTGAATAATTTAGTAGTTACGGCGGGCGAAGCCGCGAGGGGGTCGCTAGTATATATAATATAGATGTAAAATAAAATATTAGAGGACCGACCGACAACCGATGGGGAAGAAAGGTCCTCGAATGGCGACCACGTCTACGCAAAAGGAGTACAGGCCGCCCTCCAACCAGGTGGATCGACGACCTCAAGAAGACAGCGGGAACCCGCTGGATTCAAAGGGCGCAGGACCAGACGGAGTAGCGAGTATTGGGAGAGGTCTATGTCCAGCAGTGGACTTTAAAAGGCTGATGGATGGATGGAAATAAAATAACGCAATACATGGTCCATATAAAAAATTATTCACTATTAGTAATAGATTTAACAATTTACTGTAGCAAATTATTTATTAAATCACAGCTAATAAAAATTTTAATTCAGCATAAAACTTAATACGGCTTATTGAGCGCTAACGCTGTAGTAACAGTTCTGAAACAAAATATCGAATTTGAAAAAAATAGCTTTTATGATAACATCCAATTTAAAATTACAGTATTTGTCACTAAAATATTTCAAATCAGAGCAATTGACGTCACGCCCTGGTAAACAATGAAATTGGCATTTCTTATACCTGACGCTTCCACGCGTTTTGGTGCGATTTTTAAACTTGTAAGTTAAAATATATTTTTTAATACTCAATCTTAATTTTGTACTAAATCAAGAATTAAAGAATTGCAATGCTTACGTTTGTAATTATGATAAATATATTTCCCAATAGTGTTGCTATTACTTTTTCTCAGAATCTGTCATAGCTTTTTATATTAATAAAAATTTTGTTACAAAGAAGTCGGTTAAAATTGAAATGGCAACTAAGTTCCAAAGGGCGATAAAGACTTGAAAGAATAAACAATTGTTATACTTTCGATCACTCGCAGTTTGGGTTCCTTCGCGAAATTTAGCCTGACTTTGAAAAGGACTCCTTATTGACTTATTAGTCAGTCAATACTTAAGGCCGGCAACATTACTTCAAAAAGTTAATTTTATTTTGACAACTACAAAGCCTTACTTTTTTAAAGAATAAGAACTGCTGCTAGCTGTGATGATTGCTTTTGAATTATTATTGGAATTAATTTTCCTTTTCTGTTTATCTATACATATAATAAGAAAGTAATAAAAAAGTTAAAAAAAATTAAGTTAAACGGTTTTATATTGCAGATAAATGTACTAAAAGCTAAAAAATAACTTCATGGATACAGTCATGGATACCAATATGTATACATTGTTATATTTTCGAAATAAAGTAACTCGTAACCTTCTCACTTTCTGGAAATGTCTATGGTCACCTAAATTCCTAAAAATGCAATATACATTTATGTAAACACCTATGACAAAAGATGTCATTTTTAAATTTTACAAATTTTAGACATATGCATTGATTAAACCAAAATAAAAACGTGGGGCACGTCCAATATCTACAATCCAAAGACATGGCATGAGACTTCACCCACCCAGTGGTAATTAGCAAGTGTCGTCCATGAATGGGGGTGACGAACGAAAGTATATCAATCACAAACTGAAACCAAAACATGAACTCATTTGCATGAGCCATTTGACGGGTTTTGCCTTGTAAAATCTTCACTACCCTTAAAACTATCAAAGATTTTCTTAAAGTTCTCATTTCATTATTCAATGAGTATGATACAGTTAATCCCAAGGTCATCCAAAATCCATTTAAAGTGGACGGTCAGAGGTCCAATAGAGGGCTAAGGCTATGAACAACAAGATGTGCCTGAATCTTGAGACGAAAACGCTAGCGACATATCATTTTTATCCACCTTAATGCCGTACAGTTCTCGGCACGCTTTTGCCTTTCACCTTAACTTGGGTGGTGTACCCCTAGCGACGTATCATTTTCAGCCACCCTAACGCCACACAGTCCTCGACAGGATACCAGATCTTGACTTGGGAGATTCATATTGTAATTTTGTATAGTATACTGTATTATACTTACCAAGCCCTTTATTTTGATACCCATATTGATAGGATTGAAAACGATATTATCCGCCATTTTGTAGCAGTCGCCATCTTTGATTTTGATTTTGTATAGTGCACTGAATTCTACTTGACAAGCCCTTTCATTAGATGGGATTGAAAAACGTATTTTTTAATTCAAAACAATCAAAAATCCTTATAGAAATTATGATAATGTAGAAAAAATATATATTAGAAGTCATTATAGTTGTCAGTCAATTCTGTAAATGAATAATCATATAGTTCAAGCAGGCGAAGCCGCGGGCGGGCTCAAATAAATTGATATAGTCTCAAATAAATTGATATAAAAGCGTGAGATTTTGCATGTTTATTATAGTTATAGTTTTATACCGTATTTTATAATTAAACACAATGTTCTATCCTGTGAAACAAAAGGTGTCTTTTGTTTTGTCTGAACAAAAAGCAGCCTACATCCTCAGAATTGCGAGCCAAGTTTGTATTCTACACCATTTTATTTGCGTTGTTTGAATATCATTGCATAATAATATAGATAATACTATTTAGCCTAGCAATTACAGTAAACAATAATAAATGAATTAAAAAAAAATTACATCTGTGACAAAAGGTCAGTTGTGACAAAAGCCAATTGTGGCACATGGCCACCAGCGTGTAGCTGTAAATGCGACAGGTTGTGGGTTCAATTCCCACTCGAGGAAATTAAACATGAATTATTTATTAAGCGCGGCGTTCAGTTCCGCCACTCAGCACGCAATGCCTCTAGAATTCTGCGGAAAGCGGGGAGCAGGATGTCTTAACTTATCGGAGTGTGAAGCTACAGCCTAACAAAATTCAATATTAGTAGAATATTTTAAAATTTTCGATATTGCTAAGTTATATTTTAAAGCCGTTTCTACTTAAAAATAAATGAGTATAATATACTGTATAAGTATAATATACCCATTTATCACAATAAAGTGAAGATACACGCTTAGAAATAAACTCTCTGAGAAATAAATGCACACAAGGTCACAGCAGCACGGAGCAAGTAATGGCAGCATGTAACAACATTTTCATAGCAAAAACCAAGTTGATATCGTTTTAATAAACCACCGTCTGTCGTCTTTTTATGTGTGCAGTGGGTATTACTTACCAAAATTTCATAAATACTCTTATAGCTTGAAAAATATATGAACAAGAAATTTGCTGTTTTTTGTTCCTATATATTTTTTTTCTTTTAGTCCAAATAAATTAAATTATTAATAAAAAAATATTTAAAAATAATCTTTCAATATTACCTTACATAAATAACAAGAAAAAATTGTTTATATTCCGCACACAGCAGAGTAGGCAGAGGGAAACCTAGTGTTAAGACACTTCGTTCCCCGCTTTCCGCCGATTTCTGGAGGCATTGTAATCACTACTATGATTTTGTATATTATTATTTTCTTAATATAAATTGTGTTTCTAAATGAGCAACTACTTGTCCAATATATCGCTATTGAAACTGGAATTTCCTTTACTCAGTAACAGAATTTACAATACCTTGTCTAAGTAAATGCATCTATGGTAGTTCACTGAATGATATTAGTATCGACCATGCCATGCTGCTGGGAAAAGTGGATATGACAACAAATGCGTAGAAACGAAAAGTAATTTAAAAAAAATACTTCAAATACATGTCAATTACTGGAACCTTTATATTGTATATAAATACGTGGGTAATTCTAAAACAAGACCGATTTTGAGGTTATGGAACACCTTGTAATATCATTTTTATACCTCTCTATATTATTTACCTTATTTTATTTAAAAAGGATATCAATATGATTTTCATATTACGAGGAATTTGTGGATCAACACACAGACATACATTTGAGACTAATTACCTACTAATGAGATTTAACTCAGGTGTTGTGAGTCTAAACAGATCATACCCGAATTATTCATTAAAATTAAAAATAATTTGTGGCTAACAAATTATTATTATTATTTAACTAGCCTGCACTACACTGCACTAAAACGAAGATTTAGTATAAAAATAAATAATATATAAGTAAGCACTCAGGTATATTATGCTAAACATAAATATAAAAAAAGATAAATTTTTAATGACTCGTCCCTTTCCTCACAATTGACTTGAAAAGGTCAAAATGAACACCAATATGATTAGCGGTTTCCGAAAACAAGTAAGGTTATTAATAAGACCGTCAAATGGATTATTTCATTTGACATAGAAATGTAATTTTTTCATTAGTATTTTTAGCCGACTAAAACTATGTGATGATTCTGTTTTACACTTTTATTATTTTATATTAAAAAAATCAAACACGTGCGAACCGTACATTATTATAATATTATCTCTATATTAATTATGTATTAAATCTAAATCACCCACTAAAAAAACCAATCATCATCATCTTCAAACTTCGCAATCAGTTTCTTCAGTTTCTCTGGAAGTGGCACTCCGGAATGGGCTGGCTTTGGCCTCCTTTGGGATGGCGTTTTTTTAGCACTTTTCGTTGCATTTTTCGTTACATTTTTAGGGACGTTAAGCGATTTTTGCTCTTTAGGTTCAGGAGTAGACATCTTTGGAACAGATTTTTGCACTTTAATATTAGGAGAAGACATCTTTGGAACAGTCCTTGGCTTCGTGATCAATGTAGTGTTATTTCGGTTCGGTGCTGTTCTTAATTTATGCCGAGCGTGCCAGTTGAGCACTAATCACTTCGCCAATGCCACGTTGTATGGAGAACACACAAACGAGACGGTATAAAAGAAATTATATTATACTATAGGAGCGTGCATGTCAAATAGTGTTATTTCATTCACTTGTTTTGTTCTTTACTTATACTTTCGAAATTAACGTGACGATAGCGCCATCTATCTTCGTACACCGCCATCTAATTTGTAATATAATAAACAGTTTTATTTGAATATTTGGACGTGTATATTTACACTACACCGGCTTATAATGAATTGTCCAACTTAAAAAAAGGGAATGTTCTCATTGTCAAGCTACTTTTTTTTGAAACATTGTAAAGGTAAAGGTCTCAATTTGCTCGAATATTTTTTAAGTACGAGTATATAATATATACCTATATGTAAGAAATACCTATATGTAAGAATTTAAAAACTGTACACGAGTTAATATGGAATCATTATAGTTTTTTATAAAGAATATTATAAATCCTCATCTAAATCAATAATTTAACATTTAAGGCTGTTTCTGAACGAGCAAATTAAATTATTCTCTTATATCAACACTGCATTGACTGTCAGTCAGTTCTGTTTATTAAATGAATAATCACGTAGTTCAAGCGGGCAAAGCCGTGTGCGGGCCGCTAATATCTAAATAAACACTATCTAATATGCGGGATACAGCGTGAAGCTGATATTTTTTTAAAAATGTGTTTTTTTTTTAAGAATTATCTGTAACGTATTCCTCTATGCCGATGACTTATTCACTACTTATCCCCTTCACATTCCTTTCATATCTCAAGTACGTCTACTCCGTTATCGCTAAGTAAAAATATTACGTGTCTGCCGCGTACATCTTAAATCCCTTCTTTAGAATGTTAAACATGATGTAGGCTTATATTTATGTCGATGTTTTATTTTATGTTATATTTAGAATATATTTTTGTTTCATAAAGCGCAAATAAGAAAGTAAATTTTGTAAATCTATTATATAATAAATCAGCTCAAATGTGTACTAATTCAGTACTCGAACATCTATTCGGTCCCTCTAAGAAGAATTTTAATACGTCGCCAGTGAGTTGCGCGACCGAAATCGCGCACACCTAAATGACGACGCCTATTTAGCAGGCTAGAGTCTCGTTCGTTACCGGAATTAACCAGACAAATCGCTCCACCAACTAAGAACGGCCATGCACCACCACCCACCGAATCAAGAAAGAGCTGTTAATCTGTCAATCCTTCCGGTGTCCGGGCCTGGTGAGATTTCCCGTGTTGAGTCAAATTAAGCCGCAGGCTCCACTCCTGGTGGTGCCCTTCCGTCAATTCCTTTAAGTTTCAGCTTTGCAACCATACTCCCCCCGGAGTCCAAAATCTTTGGTTTCCCGGAAGCTGCCCGCCGAGCCATTGTATTAACGTCGGCGGATCGCTAGACGACATATTTACGGTTAGAACTAGGGCGGTATCTAATCGCCTTCGAACCTCTAACTTTCGTTCTTGATTGATGAAAACACCTTTGGCAAATGCTTTCGCTGATGTTCGTCTTGCGACGATCCAAGAATTTCACCTCTAACGTCGCAATACGAATGCCCCCAGTTATCCCTATTAATCATTACCTCGGAGTTCTGAAAACCAACAAAATAGAACCGAGATCGACAAATATTTTTTATTAAAAAAATGAAGATGATATAAAAATTGTAATAGAACACAATTTTTTTAAATGTATGTCTGTGTTACCGTCGCCTTGGTCGTTTTGTCCGTTTATCAGTTTGTTATAGGTATATCCGGATCTAGATAGACTTAGGGATTTTAAATATTGTCACATCTGAGACCACGGCTGGAGAACCGTAGCCGTCCAGCTAAACTAGAGGAATCAATGAAATGCCGCTTAAGAAACGTTATTTAAAATTATTAAAAATTGAGGACATCAAGTTCCAGTGGTGTTCACCTGCAACTTAATAATGCGAACATATAATGTCTCGAATTTGGTAAAAAGCGGAGAGCGAAGTGTCCTAACAATAATTATTTATTTTAGAAAATATACATTTTATTTTAGAAAATGGAATACCTACTATGAGATTTTTTATATAATGACAAATCAATAATAGTAATACAATTCAATTCATAAAACTATGCAATTCTTCATCAATGTTTTCTTACTCGAGGTAGGAACGGAGTAACAAGGCAAAAGTCTCGAAAATATGGCGGGAAGTGTGAAACAGAGTGTTTACCACACGGTTCCCTCTGCCTATCTGCTATATTCGGAATACAGCGTGATACTGAAAACAAATTAATTCATATACTTTTTAAGCAAAGGAATATATTATAAAAAAACAATAGCAAAGTATACAGTGCGTTTTGCGCCTTACATGGTGACTTTGATAGATTACAGTTTTTGTTAGCTGTTACGTAGCCTGAATTGTATCAGACGACTAAATGACCTTTCGTGAACTGGGTAAGCATTATGAGGAGGGTCTAACTTAAACTTAAAGAAAAATATTTCTACTAATATATATTTAGTTTTTATTATTTCTAAAATATGTTATAAAAAATATATCTGTATTTTTCTAAAGTAATATTAAAGTGCTTAAAAAGTACTTTTCTCATAAAAAAAACATAATGAAAAAAAATAGTGATGCGCAAATGCGGTCATTTTTGTTTTCACGTGAAATGTATACCAGAGTGGCTCCTAGTCATTCTTTAAGGCTCCATACAAGTTTTTGCAGTGTAAATATACAGTTAATTGGCCCCTGCTATACGGATAGTGCCGGGAAATTCTTTTTATTTATTTATGTAGGTATACTCGTTTTGTGTAAGCTTAAAGTACGGGTTGCAATTTACTGTAAAGAAAGATACATTTTCGTAGAAAGTCTCAGTATTATATCTATTTGTTACAACTTTTTTGGGGGCCAGTAGTGGCAAGGGCACAAATCTGTGACTGTAATGCTACTTTGGTGGGTTCGACCCCCAATCGGAGCAATTAATTATTATTTATTAATATTTTTATTTCTTCGCACTGGAACCAAGTTAAAAGCCCGGAATTTTGTTCCGCCACTTAACACGCAATGCCTAGAAAAATTCGGCGAAAAGGGGAAAATGGAGTGTCTTAACATTATGTTCACTAGATACAGCGTGAAATTGTTTAAAAAAATATTAAGGTTGGCAATGCTACTTAGATACAACTAGAAGGAACATTAAATATTATTTGCTATTAGAAATATATATTAACTTAAGCTAAAAGCTCTGCTACCTTTTTCAAATACTGGACAAAGTAAAAGACTTTTAAATTGTAAAAGTTAGATTATGCTCAGAAAAGTTGCTTATAATAATCTAGAATTCTTCTAAACAGAAAATGAAAGTTAGCGCACTTGTTCATTTCAGAGACTTATAATAATAATAATAATAAAACCGCAGGGCAGCTTGTGGCGAGCTGTTGTGGAGTGGCGACCCCACGGACCTGAGACCTCCGGAGGGGAGCTGTAATCTATCCCCCGCCTCTGGCTTGCCTTTATTGGCCGGCAGAATGGAGCGCAAGAGCTATAGGCTCGAAAGGATGGAAGTGCTCAATCTGCGTAGTAGAGAGGAAACCCGCTCACGAGTTCCTCGTGATGGTGAAGCCAGTGCACACCTCTATACATCCTTAGCCGACCACGCCGATGTTGCGCCCAAGGCACTACTCCGCTTTGTGGGGGCCCATCTAGTGGGAGGCGAGTCACCGCCCGCCAACCATTTAATTTGAGACTATTGTAAAGGCGGACGTCCGTTAGTCTCATTCAATAGCTCAGTAGCCAGTCCATCTAAATTCCATTCCATAGTCTTAGCTTAGATTTCTACATTTTCCATAGTTCCTAAGACCATCTCTAGGCAATTACCTGTAGTTACTCAGAGATGGATCCCGAATGATGCGTCACAGTAAAACATTTGAATATTCTCTAAGGGCAAACCTTCCAAAGGACCGGTTTCTTTTGAACCCGTAAATCTTTAAAGAGAAACATAATAATAATAATAAAATAGCTTATTTATTCCACAAAAATTACATGTTGTTTGCATTACAAAAGGGAAATTACTACTTATAAAATACTCAACTAATTAATACCTACTATGTACATATATTATTTATTTTATTTTTAATATGTATATTTGTTTTTTTTTTATTTTTTTTATTTTTATTTGTTTATTGTGTCTGTTTTACTTCCTTATTATTATTATTAGTTTCTGTTTTATTTATGTGGACCCCCTTTGGGTAAAAGCCTCCTCGAAAGAATTCCATTTTATTCTGTCGTTTGCCACATTTTATTTTTATTTCTTGAACAATTTTTCTTTGGAGGGTTGTGATCTGTAGCTCCCGTGGTGACCAGCCATGTTGGGAAAATAGGTGGTGGGGGGTGGAGAGTTAGTTGCTATTTTGTTGTTCTTGAACAAGTCGAGTCTTGAGTTGTCGCTGTTATTTTTCCAGGAGCCAACTGCAGAGTGGGTTGTCTTAAAATATGTTTCTCCGTGTTTTTTGTTTTATTAATTTTTGTAGGTTTACCTTGTCCCTTTTCTGCGTTCGGTCTTGTTGCTTCTGGTGATACTGATAGAGCTCTTTTCTTTTTGTCGCTATTTTGCTTCCCGTTTTGTTGGTCTCTGTCCTTTAGAATTATAATTTTATTATACTTTATTATAGCCAATCTGCCCTGCTCTCTTTCTTTATCCACTTCTTTTTGGAGCTGCCTACGCTTATTCAAAATTTCAATTGGAAAGTATTCTTTGATATAACTCGATGTTGGTTCTAGCTTTTTCTTGTTTTTCTGGATTCTTAGTTTTAGCCCCATTGTGGTTAGCGTTATAATAATGGGTCTCACTTTTTCACCCTTTTTACCAAGCCTTCTGGTGCTTTCGATGAAGCTACTGTCGCACTTGATTGTATTGTGTTATTTATTATATCAATAACTTTTTCTTCTAAATCCCAATACTTCTTTTCTGGCTCAGATTCATCTCTAAGTCGTTTATTTTTCTAGCCTGAATTTCTATTTTTTGTTCCAATATTTCATTGTTACTTTCTAGATATGCAAATTTTTCATGAATATTTTTGTTAATAGCATCTTTGACGTTTTCTTGTACATACAAGTTGTGCAAGTCTGTTTTTTGCTGCCTCATTTCTTGTTGCATTTCTTTTAAAAGCTTTGTTATTTCTTCCATCTTACTCGATTATACGTGATATCAACTAAATTTGTTTAGAAATTTACGCCCCCTTGTGCTGAATAATGGTACTATTATATTGTGGTCCTCAATAGATGGCGCTAGGAGTAATTGATTAGTTAAAATAATACTTTTGCAATGCAATGACATGCAATTTGTTCAAAAATAATATAAACAAATATATTCCACTTGTTTTCTTAGTTCTTTTATAACGTTACTTAATAAATTGTCTACAATGTTTCTTTATATAAATCGAATATCTTGAACATAAAACACTATGAAAAAACTTAAAATCGGTGACCGTTATGACGACATCCGGATTTACACGTTTTTGTCAGTCTTTCACTGTTTTTAACGCAAACTTCATATGATCTCGGTAATTTGGAACACTTTATGCTGTTTTTACCTGAAACTTGGCAATATTCACTAGAAAAAACTATTATTTAGCACAACTAACGACGGAACAGATGTTAACAGTGGCACTGTGGCACCCTCACTCCTTAAGAAGAGACTTAATGAAATCTTTAGTCAGAGACTTAATGAAATAAAATTAAGTCAGCTTCACGCCGTATCCTAGTGTTAAG
This sequence comes from Heliconius nattereri, assembly GCA_013403645.1. Classification (NCBI taxonomy): domain Eukaryota; kingdom Metazoa; phylum Arthropoda; class Insecta; order Lepidoptera; family Nymphalidae; genus Heliconius; species Heliconius nattereri. The sequence continues at coordinate 271,458 of JAAIXI010000260.1, forward strand.
ATCCTCCGTTTTCCAGTTTCTGTCGAATTTCTCGGGGAATTGCGTGTTGAGTGGCGGAACTCAATGCCGGAATTTTGCTTTGATACCAGAACGAATAAATTAAAATATTAAATAAATAATAATTCATTATCTCGAATGGAGATCGAACCTATAACCGTCGTTTTAAATTCACATCCTTGTACCTCTGCGCCACGTCGCGACGGCCTAGACCGGCCGGTAAAGACTTAATAAAGTTCCAAATAAACATTCATTGAAAAATGTCAGACTTTAGAACTAGCAAGAAGCCTTTGGATTCACAAAGGAAATAGGTCATTGTCAAGATTTGACCTGCTATTGTAATCGAGTAAAATGTTGTTTAGTTATATAGTTATACTAGCGGCCCACCCGCGGCTTCGCCCGCTTGAATTGTATGATTATTCATTAAATAAACAGAATTGACTGACAGTCATATGTGTTAATCTACTCGTTCAGAAAGAACCTTAAATATTAGATTATTAATTTCGATAAAGATTTACAATATTCTGTGTAAAATAACTGTAATGATTGCAAAAAAATACAAAATATACGTAAATCGAATCCAAAATAATTTATCGAATAAATTAATCGAAAATAATTCATTGAGAAGAAGGAGGAGGTCTTTCTTTTGAAAGTCGATACAAGAATGAAATTTGACAAAAAGTGAGAATTTGGGTAAATGTAAAAATCCGAGAAACGGGAATTTGAAACCGTTTGAAACCGGGAACGGGAATACAAAATGAATGAATACAATTAAAGTTTGTGGGCGTATACACTGATTTTCTCTACTCTTCCTTACCTTCGGTGGGTGAGTTAGATTCGCACTAGACCAGTTTTTCTCCTAAAGTAAGTAGAAATAAGCTCCACATCCACGTAATAATGTAAACAAATAGGCCTGCCTTCCTACACTGTGGCCACGTTTTGGTGACAATATTAAATTTCATTATGGAGATTTAAATCATAATTCACAGTCTACCTGTCAAGATAATAAGTAGAATTTAAAAATGTTTATTATTAGATATATGAAGAAGCCAGTCATGGCACGCGATTAGGACGATCAAGGACGTAAATGAGTTCCATCACTCAACATGCCAAGCCTCCAGAAATCGTCAGAAAGTGGGACGCAGAGTGTCTTAATAGTAGGTATTTCACTACATTTTTGTCTTAAGCGAGTTTTTCAAAAAAAAATGGTGTATGTTATACAAAATAATTCATTCCCACAATCGTATTTGCTAAATTAAAAGTAAAACATATAATTATACAGGTAAATAACAAAATGAATATCCAATACTAAATAGGTTATACTTTAGCCAAGCTTGGTAAACACGTAACTAGACGTAAAATAATATGATGTATGTATAAAATATTTTAATTAAATTTATTAAGCTCCACGCTGTATCCAGCAGGGTAGGCAGCTACCAGAGAGAGAGATAATGAAATTAATAAATATTTCTTACCCCAAATAGGTACTGAACCAACAACCGTCGCGGCTAAAGTCGCACACTTGTACCCCTGCTACGGTGGTCTAATAAAATAGAAGGAACAAAGGATAATGCCTGCTTTTACGTTTTATGTTTTTACAAAAACCATAATGTTAATAAAAACCCTTTATGTTACGTAACGTATAATCTTTTTTACAGTTCACTAGTACGCTCCAGCGGATTATTCTTATTAAATGAAATATATAATAACAGATTTTTTTTTAAAACTACTTATTCACTAACTAACTATTAACTACATTTTATGTAAATTTTATTTAAATTTGGTCGCGACTTTTGACCTAATTTTTGCTGCACACAGCGAGCTCTGCGCGCGCGCCGGTACACCAGTCCGACTTGATATCGCGACGGCGAATGTACGCTCCTCTTGCGCTTCTCGATAATTCCGTTAACTATGTATTTTTTGTTCCTTTTATATTTTCTGAGTTCAAGTACATATTTCACACTAACGATTCTGTTATTACTTTTTTCATTAACTTGCTTAGTTAACATTCCTCAGAAAACTTTAAAAGATCCGGAATTCACAACAAAGGATTCTACATAATAAATTCATATGAAAGTTTAATTTAAATGAATTTAATTGAAATCTTTCAAGCTACACACAATAGCTGTAAGTCCAAATTCTTGTAGATATAATATTTTAGTTTAACACCACAGACCAATTAGATGTGGATTTTAACTGCAAAAACATGTAGAAAATGTAGCATTGCAGAATGAATTGGAGCTTCTAAGTATACGATGATTTTACCAAGTGTTATTTTATTTTAAATTCTTTGTATTCAAGCATGTTTTAAGGGTCCCCCCCTATCTCAATAGGAAAAAACAGAACCCTTTCTTATACGTCAGGACCATTTATCTCCATTTATTTTGATCGCGTGAAGGTATCAAGCGGAAATTAATATGAAACGAGCATATACGAACAATTTTTACTGCATTTTGTATAAAAAACGCAGCGTATTCAAAAGACCTACAGTTATTGAATTTGTCATGATGTGAAAATCCATGATATAAATAAAGGAGAGGTGAAAATTTATAGATTTAGTTATATATATTGTATTAATCATATATAACATTCCAATAGTTAATATATAAAGTACGCCCGAAAGTCAAATTTATTATTGTATACAAAGGCCTTGTTGATTGATTTCGACCCTACCTCACTTACGAAACCGTCAATCTTAAGTCCGATAAGAAGATTACGTACACGACAAACTAACGAAAATGAAAGTGGCTAATAAAGAAACATAGTAAGCATAGTATAGTAAAACACTTGTTCTCCACTGGTATTCTCAAAGGTTGATGGTTGTGGGCTCGATTCCCGCTCGAGGAAATAAAATATTTAATTAAAATATTTTAGGGCTAGCTTGTGCCTCTCTGCATATATACATTATGTTTATTTATTGTTATTATCTTTTTAATTGCAAGTATATTTACCATGTTTTATAGCAATTATAGTGGATATTATGTAAAATTATTTTAGTCACACAAGAGTGCCTATATAGTATATTCCTATGTATTTATTATATCCCTGTACGTATTTATACATAGGCGGCGAAGGCTATTTTCATACTTTCATCCATAGTATCACACGCTTAAAAATAGCAATCTAAGATATACTTGGACCTCTTGTACACCTGGACGTATGGCTTAAAAAAGCAGATAGGACCCAGAACGTGAATCTAACTAGATGTTTTATTCATACACTTTCTTAAAACATTTCTAGAATATATTTCGAATAACCATACAGAAATTGAATTCCAAAAGACGACTGCGGCTTTCATTAAACTTTGAGAATCTCGTGGAACGTCTACAAATAGTTACAAGCGGTTAATTATATTAATAAGCAAACGAAATTAATAAGCCATATTATGACATATTTTGATGTTCTAATGTTAGATATCATATTTCGAATCGGAATGGACCCCGTAACTGTCGCGTTATCAATACCACTATACCACGACGGAATATTTTCATATAGTTACATAATATTATGTGTGTGTGGTGAAAATTTACCTTAACGGGTCTTCTAATTCACGAAAGTTCGTTGTTTTCCATAATCCTTGCCTGCACATCACGAAGGACTTTGTGAATTACAAAGTTTGCATATTATAACTTAGAATCTACTAAATCACATAATAGTTACCTGGGGCCTTTTAATTTAGAAAGCTGACTAGTAAATTTAGTTTTTATAATAAAAATGTTACTTTAGGTTTGAAGTGCAATATGTCTAAATAATTACATTCGTCATTGGCGTATCTATAAATATTTTCTGGGTTATTAGCTTGTCTTTAGTTTCAAGCTGACCTTTTTGTGTAAATATTTATATTGAAAATTTTCGGGCTTTTTTTTTAATAAAATCGTGAGGTCGGCGCATGGAAGCATCGTGGCGTTGGATTCCTCCACTCAATACACAATGCCACGAGAATTCGGCGGAAAGTGGACAACAGACAAGATTTATGAAGCAAGGAAGCAGGAGGTACCTAGGGTGACCTTGGTTAACTTTCATAAATACGGTGTCGATGATACGGGAGGAAGGTCACTTAAAAATCATGATTGGATCTCTGGATGGCATATATGAAAAGGTTGGACAGTGGACGCTGCCGTAAACGTCTACGCATGCACTCCGTGTCCCTCCGTTCTCTCAGGCCACCGTGCTAGGGCTTAAATGTGAAGGTAAAAGAAATAAAAATACTTCTCAAAAAATATATATATAGTCATTAATAAAAAATATATTCAAATCACCCAGCCATTTACAGGTAACGCTCGATAGAATAAATAAAACTAGTACGTGATATGTATACGGCTACGTAAAAACGTATTATATCTTTTTCTCTAATGTTTACATTTAGCTTATTCCTGCGCATTTAAATATAAAGAAATATATCAATGGGGATCAACCCCACTTATGAGTGTATTATTTTTTTATACTATTAATGTGTAACATTTTATTAATTTATAACGATATATTTAACAAAGTTAACCGAAAAAAATCGTCAAGCTTCGTTCATTATTTGCAATGCTCTTAACATTTCACAGCCATAATTTTTAAGAAAGTAATATTTCGAGAGTTTGTTGCCAATAAACGACGCTTTAGAAGATTTCCAAGATTTATAGTTGCTGTAAACCTTTTTGCAAAATCTTGAACTATGTTGAGAGACATCCTCAATATGGCAATAGGAAAAATCTCCAGGTTACATATTGTATAGTTACTACTACTAGAGTTTTAGCGTCCCTGTCGATAAAACGAGACAAAGAAATAAAAAAAGTTATTTGATTATATCTATAAGAATACCTCTATAAGAAACTATATCTATAATAAGAATTGTCTCCATGTCATATTTCACGCTTTATCCCGCACACAGCAGGGTAGGCAGATGGAACCCAGTGTTAAAACACTCCGTTCCCCACTTTCTGCCGAATTCTGAAGGCATTGTGTGTTGAGTGGCAGAACTCAACACCGCGCTTTGCCTCGACACCAGAGCGAAGAAATGGAAATATAAACGTAAATAAATATTTCACTTCCCCCAGTCACATCCTTGTGCCGCGATTTTGAATGGAAGGGAGGGGAGTTGAAATGTGACAATGTAAAGAAAGGGGTTAAAAATGGCAAAAAAAACATCACGTGATTAATGGACTACACCCAATTGACAATGAAAGCCGCAAAGTAAGAAAGAACGCTTTGAAGCATACCTTGACCTTGGAAACTAATCAGTTTACGTGAAAGATAAGCTTAACAGTCTCAACTTTACTGTGATAGATTAAGCTGACCTAATTGTAACGAATGAAATTCTGGATAGTGAACCTTTAAAAGCTTCAATTGTTTGACTGATATATTATTGATATATTATTGATGCTAGTCGTGGCGTGGCCAAAATTCAGCGGAAAATGGGCAACGGAATTGTGTTAATGGGAATGTGTCTTAATACTAGGTTCTTAGATTTCCTCTGCCCACCCTGCTAGGTAAAGTTAGAAATAAAAACACAATTTAAGAGTATATTATCTTAATTAAGACTTACCTAGTATAATTTTTTCCATTCTTAATAGATTACATCAAGTTGGGGTGATTCATAATTAATTCAAACAAAGCAAGGCACAAATGCATCCTCTGACATTAAAACAATAGGTTTGACCTATACCCTATAAAGGGCTTTTATTTTTATCAAATTTACTTCTAGTTGTAAAAACAGAAAGTCGAAAATCTACTTTATATTCTACGGCTGAACTAATAAAATAATAAAACATTCGTATTATCATACAAACTACTCCGGAATTTTATAGGAACGTAGATCAGCTATCCCTAACCAAATGTCAATGAAAATGATTTATCATAAAGTTTTTCCTTTGCTGTGTTTCAAGGCAATCTTTATAATAAAAGATAGATAAGTATAAAAATATCGCTTTTCTGGATACAGAAATAAAAACAATGAATTTGTTTCCTTTGCTCATCTTAGTGACTCATTCTCTATATATACCTACTAAGAATTACTATTTAAGCCTAATCTGACCTAGATATTCTATATATATTGTAAATATATTCATATATTGATCCAAGCTCGGGGATCGGCCTTTTTTGAAGTGAAATATAGTAAGCACGTGACTACATGAAATACAGGACAGACACTCGGTATACTTGTTACAATGAAAAGCATTTATTAAAAGCATGTATCGAGACTTAATATTCGGAAGGTGGGATAGAAAATAAAATAATAACATTGCTCGTATAAATTATATAGGCGCTTTGTGTGAACACAGGCTGTGCTCTAAAGGAAACCTGGGCCCTATATACATATACGAGTATATTGCACATAGCAGGGTACGTGGAGGAAACCTGGGAACCTAATGCTAAGAGACCCCGCTCCCATAAAGCCCCTTGCGCCCCCCACTTTCCGCTGAACTCTGGACACATTGTGTGTTAAGTAGCGGAACTCAACGTCATGTTTTGCAATCAATTGAGATTATTTCAAAAAGCCTGTTTACTATCAATAGTTATCTGAAGTCAATAACTTAATTTAACATATAATGATATAGATTCTAAATGGAGTTATGACTCAATTAAATTAAATTAAAAAAGAGAACCAAAGCGAAGAAATGAAAAAAATGAAATATTTTATTTCCCCAAGTGGGAATCGAAGCCATAACCTGTCGCGTTTACAGTCCACACAGGTTGATTGAAAAACGACGAAGAAAAATTTAATCAATCAAAGTAACAGATCTAATTTTTTAGTAACCCAATACCCCTAATTCAATTCAATTACAAAAAATTAATACTAGTATCCACTCAGACATTTACACTAAAACATGCATGAGATGTTCTATATTCTATACATATTTTTAGAAAACCTGCAGAAGCGACGACGCCTAACGCAAAAGAAACTACCAAGGCCGTTATGTGATTAAAAAAATGACAATATAACAATGTGAAAACATAAAGTGATGAGCGGAGTGTCTTAGCACTAGCCCCCATCTGGCTACCTTACTGCAAGCGGGATACAGCGTGAAGCTAACAAAAAAAGTAATTACATTTTTTACACTAATAAGTTAAATTTAAGTACTGTTTTATATTTATTATTTGTTAATTTATATATTAATAATATAATTTTCAATTTAAATATTTTTTTCAAAAAGCAAAAAAGATTCAACTTCTACAATAGTCTCCACTTCGCTATAGCCTAATATTCTGTTGTACAAGCTGCCTCGTTTGCGTTAATTTTTTTTTTCGGTTTTGGGGTTAATGCTGTTAGCCCTATTGGCCTTTACAGCGACACCGGGTGGGTAGGGAAGAGGGTACTCTGTCCCTGAAAACGTTAATTGGTCGGTCACTTTTATAATGAGCGAGGTTGAAAATTTCGATAGCGCGATTCAGGATTGACCTTCGAACATTAACGGCATCGATGCTTATGAGTGATCTGTCACCTAGAGGGAACCTAGTGTTCAATATTCTATATATAGATAGTTTAGCAATAGTTTCTTGTTGAAATATATATTCATCAGTCATCTAATAAGACATTCATATTAAATATGATGATAAGATAGCTTGTATATACGGGCACGTCAATGAGACACAAAAGTTCAACGCCGACTGGTTCATTAATTACCTTCCCCACTCTTCACACTTCACCTGGAGTCGTGCCGTGCTCGTCGTGTCGTTCTTTCACTCTTTTGATTTACTTACTAAGATAAGTAAGTGTAATGTAATATCAATAACTATTCTATTATATAAACTAATACAAAAAATATCCTAACCCTTTCCCGCCATGCTATACATATTAAAAAAATCCTTATTTAAACTATTTTATATGGAAAACTTTGGTAAAAATAAATGCATATACCTATAATTGTTCAGTTCATTAAAATCCCGAAAAAAATATATATATTTACAATAATCACGTAACATGACTGACCTACGCGCGTCGTGGCGCGCCAACTCCCGTAGCGGACGGCCCGTGCATGGCGTAGCTGATCATAGCGACCGGGCCGTAGCAGATCAAGACGTCCGCGTAGCAGTCGACCTAAAAGAGCGGCGGCGCTGGTCCCCGGCCCGTAGTATTTTGTTCTGTATTTATATACTTAAAAAAAACCTGTTTAAAGCTGTACTAGAATCTTCTATTTCTAGATATGCATTTTTTAAAATACGCTCAATTGAACGAACAGTGAACGACCTAACCAATTTGTGTTTAGGAAGTACGTGCGGTCACTGTGCGAGAATACAAAGAAAAATGTCAGGACTTAAACATGTCGGACAAATAGTTCTTTTGAAAGAACGCCAGGACTTAGGAGGTTAAATAATTTTGAAATCCATTTACATATTATTTAAAAAAAATAATATGTTTGTTAGCAATAAGGGAGTCAAAGCTGCTACAACAGTAGGTACCCCCACCACCATAGTTACCCCCGCGACCACGAAGCTATGCAACTTCCGCCAATACTGTCTTACTATGTAGTACCGGACTCCCTGCTCGCATCTTTTTTTTTTTTTTTTTCTGACTTGAAGTTAATGCTGTTAGCCCTATTGGCCTTTACAGCGACACCGGGTGGGTAGGGCAGAGGGTACTCTGGCCCTGGAAATATGCAGGCACTGTGTGGCTGCCTGTGGGGAGTGCCGACGACGCAAGGGCGCCCCCTGCGGGGCTCGAACCTCGGCTTGCGGTCGTCGAGCGGACTGGGAGTTTCCCTATTCTAAGCAAAGCCGGCCGCGACACAGAAGCCGCGACCGGGGGATAAAATTAGACTAATTGCTCGCATCGGTCGGCCACTTTAATATATACGTAATGAGCTTGGAAATTTCGTTAGCGCGATTCAGGATTTACCTTTGAATTTTAACTGCATTATTGTTTATGAGAGTTATGTTTTGTGTGAGTGGAATTTTAATAAAAAATAAAATTTACAATAATTATTGTATTATATTTTTTAATTTTATTAATGTCTTAGACAAATATAAGCAATAATATTATTTTATTTGTGTTTTAAATATATATTATTATTTTTTTTATTTAATAATACCTCCAATTAATTGTTATTTATTTACCTGCTCCTAATATATGAAATTTATTTAACTAAATAATTACAATACAATAATTTCTTATTTTTGTTTTTATGTAGTCAAAACGTGGCGTTGAGTCCCACCACTCAACAGTCAATGCTTCCAGAAACTTCGACGGAAAATGAGAAATGGAGTGTCTTAACACTAGGTTCCCTCTGCCTACCCAGGTGTGTCTGAGGCTAACACAAAAAAAAGAGAGCAGGTTGTTAATCAGTCAATAGTACTAATATACTTTTTATCTGGAATTTGTACGGAATCGGGATTTCCGCAGCAGAAACCACGTTTGTCGTACGCACGTATCAACCTCCTACCTATGATTATATACATAGATATGAACTAATTATATTTTTCCAATGAGACATTTTATACGATCATAATCCGATATCGAACCCATAACCACTGCAAGTGATCCTATAAGGGTTCCGTGCTTTCCTTTTAAGGTACGGAACTCTAAAAATGAAATCAATACTACAATACGGGGACTTAACGAGAATTGTTGTTTCAATATCAAAGAAGCAATTAATGTTCACCGGCGGCGTTTCATCGTCTCTAACGCTTATTACGTAAAAAAATACTTTGATAAATCATTCTGTTACTATGATGCTTAGTTTTACGCTTTCTGTCTTATATATAGATATATTATTACAGTAGTAGTTAACCTAGTGTTAAGATTCAGTTTTCCACCTAGGGAGAGGGAACGGGAGAGGAACGAGGGAATGTGATGTCATACCACTATGTGCGTGATACAGCGTGAAGCTGATATAAGAAAAAGTGGAAAAATGCCTTAAAAATTAATCATTCGATATATAACGATGAGTGGAGGGCCACCCGGGGTCGTCTCCTTGAAGATATGTCTTTGTATTGTACTTTATACGTTCCAAAGATGTTTCGTGAACCCCCATAAAGTTCGGTCAGCTAAGCCTACTTTATCGTACCAGACATTCGTTGTAGATAAGATTATTCAACACATTTCTCAGACTAACAGTCTAAACGGTGCTTAAATAAGCTCGAAGCTCTGTTTTGCTTCTATATTTAAATACCTTAAGGTATTCATTGAGGTGCTTTGCAGGTATTCATTTTCATTTAGTGCTAGTAGGACGTTCGTAATGCTCTAAATAAAATATTTATTTTTTATAAGTTTTAATTTTGAGTTAAATTACAAAAAATATGTAAGTGTATTAAACACTTCTCCAATCATTTTACGTCCAATCTACTTTATTATTTTTTTTAAAACTGTATTATAATGCACCTTTAATTACAATTACTACAAAATAAGTGTAAAAATTAAATTAAACTAAGTTAAAGGCAATACAAAATCTCAAAATCTTTGTTAATATTTTAGCAAACCCGAAAACTTGAGAAATGACAATGATAATAAACAGTTACTCTTCAGAGCGTATTTTGATATTCTATGGAAAAGGCAAGTAAAGTTCTAAAATTAGTAGCATACAGTTGTACAATTTTACTAAAACTTTTATCTTTAAAATATTACTGTGAGCTCTGGGAGCAATTTTTGTACCTAAATAAAATCTGTCCTTACTTTGAGATTTGAATTTATAATTCTACTAGCGTATCCCGCGCTGCTTCGTCTGCTTCAACTGTATGAATATTTATTTATGTGCATTTACAAAATGTAGCATGCTACGTACTCGTATTCTAATCGATATTACGGCTAAAATATCGTTCTAAAACTGACAATGAAGGTAATTTTTATAAATAAAAACTAGATGTTATTAACTAGAGGCTAGGCTCAGTTACGACCAGTAACGTAGCCGCGAGTAGACCTCCCGCGTCCCCCTCGTACAGTGGTACTAGGGCGACAGCGGGGGGCGCGTTTTAAGACTGGGCAAGTCCGTAGGCTGGCTGACGCACTCGCTGGACCGGTTTTAATATATATCTGATATTTTCGTTCGGCCTATTGTCGAAATTAAGTTACTTATATGTGTATGAGATAATTCGTAAAATTTATACGTTAATTTAAGTTCTGTTTTACCAAACTTAGCAACGCCGTCGTTTAATACAGATTTCGAAGCTTATAAAAAACTACTTTATCCCGCTGATGGATTATATAGCGAAACTTTTAATATTTCAGAAATGCTCAACGTTCACATGGCAGTATATTATATTTAAAGTACCAATTTATTTATACGTTATTAAAAGCATATGTTAAGCTATGCTATTACTTGTTTAATTTTAAAATTAAAATATGATAACTATGCAGGTTGGCTGTAACTGTCAAACAAAAAATAAATTGAAATTTAATTTAACTGAATTGTTATTATATAACTGTTTGAAGCTCAATCCCATACTCCAATCAAATAATTAGTATGTGTAGGTACTTTGCGTGGTAAACAGCGTACAAATGTTTCTAATATCTACCCTACATTGCATTTGTTAATAAAGCATATACTATTTTAGTGTTAAGGAATTATTAACTACAATTAGTCAAGGGTTATAAGTTTGTGTGTTATTCATTTGTAAATATCTATTATAAAATAAAAAATATATTATATACAGTGAAATATTACTCTTCGCAACACAAAGGCTCACATTTGAAGGTTAGTACATAATAACTTTTTTAAAAAATGGATCATATCTTATTTCTGAGTGGCTTTTTTGGGACGTTCAAATATTTTTAACCGACTTTTTTAAGAAAAGGAGGTTATCAAATCTATTGTATTTTTTATGTTTGTTACCTCGTAACTATTGACTGGGTGAACCGATTTTGTTTCAGTAGGTTTTATTATCTTTACTATATTTTATATCATATTAATATTATTGAAATCTCCCTTAAGTTTACGTACGTTTACGTTACGTTACGTTTTACTTTACTTTTTTTAGATATATTTAATAATCAACTAAATCCATTAGTCTTAGGCACAATACGAAGAAGTAATGCAATTTCCTAAGCCATTTATTTAATTGTGCCGCACTCACTGTGTATAAATCGCTGGTAGTCTTGTAGTGACACAGTACTTCTTTTTCGTTTACTTTATTTATAGTCACATTTCTCTCGAGAATAAATGAAACGAATAACAAAATAGAAATAAAATAAAATAAAATTTTAAATTAAAAAAAATCTACCTAAGAATTTAACTATTATAATGGAATAGACAAGGAATACAGTAGAAATATAGAACAAAAGAAGAATATTGCCTCCGAATTACCTACGTACAATCATTTCAGCTAAACATTTTATGATTTTCAAATATATAATAACTACATTATATACTTATTATGTACATGTTGGTGCAGGGGCACAAAGGTGTGACTGTAACGCGACGGTTATAGATTCGATCCCCACTCGGGGAAATTAATGATTATTTATTAATATTTTCATTGCTTCGCTCTGGCACTAAGGCAAAGGCGCGGCGTCGAGTTCCCACTCATCATGAAATTGGGGAACGGAGTGTCTTGACACTAGGTTCCTTCTCCGTACCCTGCTATGTGTGGGGATATAGCGTGAAACTGCTTAGATTTTTATATATAGATATTTTGTATTGTAATATCAATTGAGGGCGGAAGTAAGATTCTGCTTGTTCCTCATAAATTTATTACTAGGACGGAAATTAAAGCGAACGTATGACACACCGACTTCAGTAAATTACAACGGGAGATGTTATTGTTCGCCTTTCTATATATAACACACACACACACACACACATATATATATATATATATATATATATATCACAAATATTAAGACCTTTTTGCTTGGCTATTTGTTACTTTGGTATCTCCACATAAGATGTAAGGTCTTGAGAGGTGAAGAAAAATATACTACAATATCAAATTATCATTTCATATTATTATTATTTTTTATTTTTAAATACAAAATAAAATTCTACGCTGAATATTCAATGTCTCTTAATTTGCCAGGTGTATATAAGAAAAGGATAGAAAGGTTATTTCTGTAAATGAAATTGATTGAATCGATTAAAATTTTGATAACAGAAGCGATAAGAAAAACCACTTAGCAGTTTTTTTGTCGGTCTGCATGTAGTCTGTTTGTCTGTCTGTCTCTCATTGTGTCTGTCTGTTTGTCTGCTAATTAAAATTACGATATTAATTAATAATTCAGAATAAAATTAAGCCATTCCTTTTGTTGCTTTCTTAGCCGACCCTTTATTATTTGAGACTAAATAAAGGAAAACATTTTCTATCTAGAGTTAAAACATTTTCTAACTTAAAGAGGTTCCAAGAAAAGCTAAGTTCCGGTAAAAAACAACTAATAAAGCCTAGCTAAATTTTCAGAAATTATTAATAAAACTTAAATATTTATGAAGGAGAAGGATGTCTAGGAGGAAATGTTTTGTTTACCCCATGGTATTTAAAATAAAGCTTTTCAAAAACGTTGACAGTTGACAGTTGACCACTACATTTATAGAATGCGACCAAATGTTAATCCAGTGACATTTCCATTCTAAAACTGACCTGACTTACTGTGTACAAAATTCATTAAGAGAAGTTAACTAATATATCGCCGATGGAATCGCCGATGGAACTAATATACGTTACTTATTTACATTATTAACTTAATTTTATTTTTCGTTATTATATTTATAATAACAATTTCATTATTTTTTTAAAATCTTAAATACATCACAAGCTAGTGGATTTTAACAAATGTGCTAAATTTCAATTATGTAGACTAATTGAAATTGACTCGAAAGTTACTTGAAATGGCTCGTGTAAAATACATGTCCAGGTTTTTAACTTGGCTGGAGACGTTGGCACGGGCCTTGATAAAAATTAAATACTATCATTTTCTATAAGTACTGTTTTCTAAAGTTATTTAACTTGCCAATAAACGTAATATGTTAATGATTTTTATGTCAATCGATTCGTCATACCTTGCAAGTGCTACGAACGACATGTTAACAATCGAGCATACACCATATTGTTTGACATCCTATATCTTATAAAACAAAGTCGCTTTTCGTGTCTGTCTGGCGTTTCTGACTCTTCTTCTTCTAAACCACCCAACGAATTTTGATGCGGTTTTCACCATTAGGTCGAGCATTTCTCAGGGAATGTTTATATATAGTTTATTATTTGTACATTCTTATGTAAATTAACATACATACGATAAATGTGTATAAAGTCCTACCCGTTGAGACACTTTCGCGCATGCGCCGCTTTAATGTTAAGTACTACATGAAAATAATGTACTGGAGTCTTGTCCCTCTTAATAAGATCTACATAAAAGTCCGCGATAGCATATTCGTAGTAGCATATCTTTTAAGAATAACGTGTAGTGATCATATTTCTGTCTAAAAATAGTAATTTCAAGATATTTTTTATTATGAGGGATATTTTTCCATAATGGTATTAATCCCTATCCTTTAAAATACTTTATTAATTTTCTACGTTAAAGGAAGACAAAATTTGCTTTTTACACTATTTCGATATTGCGAATAGTTTTAGAGAAAAACACATTTAATTGTTGATACATCACGCCGTTGACACATCAGCTATGTTTCACTTATCCCTTACTCTCAGCATATAAATAAGTATATTAGTTACGTTGGCCATTTACTGTAGATCAAAACTGTCTTTTACTGTTTTTCATTTTAATACTTACTTTAGAAGTTGTTACAATACCAAAAAATCCTTGCTGCGAAACGGCTTATAGAAGCGCGTCCGCCGCGCCCGCCTGCCTTACACGCATCGGTGGTTCAGTGGTAGAATGCTCGCCTGCCACGCGGGCGGCCCGGGTTTGATTCTCGACCGATGCATTCTATTTAATTTTCCTCACAGGCAGCCACGTAGTGCTTGCTTTTCATCAGGGACAGAGTACCCTCTTCCCTACCCAACCGGTGTTGTTAAAACGTAACAGTATTAACCACAAGCTCGAAAAAAAACCCGCCTGCCTCTATAGAAAAGAAGATTTATATGCGTTTCCCATATTGGATAATTTCAGTTGAATGTATTATTTCAGCGCGATATATTTGGTTTCATATTTTTTGTATTAGTTATTAGTAAGTAGGTTTTTGTTTATTATTTCTTCCGTTTAAAAATAGTCATTTAAATATATTTTAATAAGTACCTACTAGAAAAGATTAGTAGCACAGATTTAAAATTACAGTACTAAAAAATCCTTGCTGATAACGTCCGCCGTGCCCGCCTGGTTTCTTTCCCCCGGGCATGGAAGGAAGGCCTGCTCATTATGCTGGTGAGGAATACCGGATCTATAATCCTCCTCAGCACGGTCGCCAAGCTGTTCAAGAAGATATTCCTTTCACTTCTTCAGTCGCACATCCACCCACGAGAGAGCAGTTTGGCGAGCGGGTATGCAAACCAACAGTTTGCGTAAGTTTACCCAGAGTGGTATACCTCGGTTGATCACTGGATCAACCGAGAGAGAGTGTGAGTGTGCAATAGCAGTTTTCCTTGACGTAGCACGCGTATTCGACCTCGTCTGGCACCCGGGCTGATTTCATAAAGTGCTCAGAGCCGGCACCCCCCAGCACGTCGCGCATGTCTTTGCCGCTCTGCCTTGTAATTGACAGGATATTTTACGTGAGAGTGGATAGTGCGAGGTCTAGCAGCGACCCGATCGCTGCCGTTGTCCCAGTTTGAATGTTGTCACCTGCTCTCTACGCACTGTACACTGATGACATAACAATGCCCTAGCGAGTTGAGTACAACGAGGAATCCTGTAGGTAGTACGGAACCTCACCCTCCGGCGAGTGACGCAGGCACCATACTACGTGAACACCACGCGCCACTCACCGCAAACCTAAAAATAGAAACCCTAGAGGTACACATTGGTCGTCTCGCGTCCAACGTATTCCGTTGCGCCGGTGTATCGGGTCACCTGCACCTAAGGAGCAGCACTCCGCATACCGGCCGCCCGAGGTCAGACGTCTTCTTCCGAGGGACTTTCTATCCTCCTCCAAATCCCACTCATGAGCAGTCATCTTGGTCGTTTAATCAACGCCTCCCTCAGGAAACCGAGAGCCCAATTCCGATCCCCTTCCGCATCCCCTTCCATGTATCTGCTCTAAAGCAGGTTTTCGCCTGAGACCACGGTCAGAGAACCAAGGCCCTGATGTCGTTCAGAGCTAGTACGGAGATGGCCGAGAGAATGTTTTGCGCCTGGCAAAGTAAATTTAGAAGTGATTGCACGTATTTTGGAGTTATCCAATAATTATAATGTATTTCCACGCGACATAATTGGTTACATCTTTCGTTTAAGTATTTTTGAGTCAGAGAATAGTAGGTAGTTTGTTGTTTATAATTTCTTTCGTTTAAGTTTTCTGTCATTTGTGTTATTTATTTGTGTTTATCTTAAAACAATTGGAAAATCCTAATTGGAATTACGAAAATGCGGGTTGCATTAGGGTTCAATTAATTTTCACATTATCTTAAGAGCTTTGCAAACATACATTATATGAATAATTCAGTAGTTAAGGCGGGCGAAGCCGCGACCGGGTCGCTAGTTAACATAATATATAAAAATAGACGAATAAAAAATAAGAACCGAAATATTATTAGGATTAAAGGTATTATAAACAAATAATATTTTTCTTGCAAAACTGAAGAGTCAAGGCCCATTCGTCCCCGGCTCCCTACGTGCCTTGTAAAATTTAAACGAATCCCGACTGTTAATCGAGGCTTTGCCAATTTACGATTCCCTTATGTGTGACTCTGTAAAACTATTTCAAAGGTCGAGAAGAAGATGGTATATCTTTTTACTTCTTTAAGCCACATTTTTCGTTGGTGAAAATTTACATAATTATTTCAAGCCCTATACACCTATATTGTAAAACTAAATATTCCGAGTCTCTTTGAACCCACTATCTGCTATATTCACATACTTTCACAATGAGCCACTGTGGATACAATTAGGTAATATAACTTCACTTTCACGTTAATCAATACTTATAGTATAATAAGACATCTAAGCAAAAATAATATTTTCACATAAACTCGCGACCATTTTGAATATTGTTAGTTCAACTTTACAACGAAGTTTGAGGTGAATCGTACTCGTACGTCAAAGAGAACTACTAAAAGTAACTTCTGAAATTTTAATATCATTAAAACATTCCAGGTAGGTACTCGAGACGTTATGCAAATTTCAGCGTCCTCATAGGTACTTAAGGAATTAATTTATTTATGATGCGTGAGATAACTTCATTTAATATAGCCCGACAGGTTGTGAGTTCGATTCTCACTTGAGGAAATGATTTTTTTTATATTCTCATTTCTCGACTCTGTAGCGTGCAGCGACGCATTTATTTTCGCTGCTTAACACACAATGTCCTCCAGAACACTGCTTTAACACTAGGTTCCCTCTGTCTATTCTGCTGTGTACGGAATACAACGTGAAGAAATACATATGTATAACAAGACTAGTTACCGCCTAAAATTTAGTTTTGTGAACTATGAAACGCAAAAAGTTAGTTCTTCCGTTTCCCGTAGGAATTTAACAAAATGCTCCCTAACACGCTTTAGTGCTCCACTTCACTCCCCAGGGAACCTACATGCTAAGTTTCAACGATCTACGTCGCGTAATTTTGGCTGTGTTGTCTGTCCATCACTAAGTAATGGGAAGTTTTAAATATATTTTTAGAGACCGAAAGTAGGGAGTTAAGATACTTAGGTACTTACTAAAACGGCAGTTTCTTTTATACACACAATGCTGGATCTATCATTCTAATTATAAAAATATATTTGTAGGATGTTAACAATTAGTATCTAAGTACATATCTCCATAATTTTCTCCTCTTATTTATAATTCCCTTTACCTTACACTCTCTTAATATACAGTCCAGTTCGAATCCTACTGACTTTTTTACGTATTTTAGCCTTAACAATAAATATTTCGAATATTTTTAATATTTAATTAAAATAAAATTAATTTCACATACACTTAAAGAAAACAGGTGTACATTAATATATTGGAGAAATATTATATCAATTTCATTAGTGTTGCGAGCCAGTAGAGAAACGCAGCGGGTGTTCTCGCCACAATCCCATACATACAATTACTTTACTCACATTAATTTATAAATTTAATATATAAAGGTGTTTTTAGACATATTTATCTGTATAATGTTAATAATATGCAAATATTTACATATTTAATTGGCATTTTGTTGGTAACGTAAAATTCTCAATTAGGTCAACATGATGAATGTCAAATGTATTGAGTGGATTTGAACCCATAACCATTGAATGTTTATAAGAGTGGATGATAAAATCGTTAGACACCTTCCCAATTTCGCCTCAAAGATGTTTAATTAATTGTAAACATTTTGCATTTTCTCTTTATTTTCCAAAGTATTGTAAACTAGTGCGGCTAGGGTCACGGCTTCGAATAGAAATTCTGATAACACTTAGCATATTTAATTAGTCGCCATCCTAAATGCCATCAAATACGCCATTTTCGTAATCTATCTAATTAGTGCTTTACAAATAAATATACATTTATTTATTCTAAATAACCTTAATGACATGTTTTTGCGTTTATGCACTGCGAAATGAATTTTTTTTTTTATTATTTGACACAAAACAATTGTAAAAATATATAATTAATTCAATTTTCTATTAAAATCTAACACCGTTTTATAAGATACGTACACTTACAGTAATAAATATAGTAATAAAAAGCGAATGCTTTGCGAATGTATTTACACTGAAATCTAATAGTGATAGAGGGATTTCTCACTCGTTTCAGATCCGAAAGAAATAGAATCCGTGATCGGAATACATAGACGTGCGATCGCGGCAATATAATTTACAGTTCCATATAATAAGGTGATGGAGTACGCAAGTACATTTTATCCCGGAGGGTAGTCTAAGTGGCCAAACGTAAAGGTAATAAGTTATAATAACGCGGCTGCTATAGTCCTAAACATGCAGTATAACGATTTTTTTGTTTACTTTCGTAACGTGGGGGCGCAAGCAACTGCCCCCGTGGTGTTGGAGGCTAATAGTAAACGGGATAGGTTGTGAGTACCCGTTTCCACTCGATGAAATGAAATATTTTCATTTTTGAGCACTGGTGTCAGGGCAAACCGTGACGTAGAGTTCCGCTACTCAACACGCAATGCCTTCAGAATTTGGTTGAGGGAACCCAAATATACAGCAAGAAGTTATAAGAGAATACGCATATATTACGCAAGTATAGTAGCTACATTAAAATAAAATACCTACCTACACACATTTCAAAATATTTTCATGCATTTCCAACATTTCGCAGAAAAATCGCACACCTAGAATGATTTAATATAACGGAAAGTTGATTTATTTTTCTTTATAAATGGTTTGTTTACGCCAAAAATGCGAGAACAAGTCTACATTCATCTCAATCCCACGGTACTATTCCCTAAGAGGAAAACAACAATATTTTATACCAGCCCAAGGCGGTTTAAATGCTATGGAAATATTGATTTACCATAATAACTTACGGTTTACTTTATGTTCTATATGAGTGCGACATCTTGTATTACATTGCAAATATTAAAACAAATCAGCTTCACTCTGTATCCCGCACACAGCAGGGTACGCAGAGGGAATCTAGTGTTAAGACACTCCGTTTTCCACTTTCTGCCGAATTCCGGAGGCTTTGCGTGTTGAATGGCAGAACTCAACGCTTCGCTTTGCCTTGACATCAGAGCGAAGAAATGGAAATATAGACGTAAATAAATATTTAACTTCCCCGAGTGGGGATCGAACCCAGAACCATCGCGTTACAGTCACACCCTAGTGCCGCTGCGTCTCAACGGCTTCATATTGCATATATTAAGTCGGTAATAATATATTTTAAACGTTTTTTTTTTCCAAAAACGAGGATGTTTTATATTCGTTAATTATTTTTTTAGTTTGTCCGTGGTATTCTTCGTTATTTTTGAAGTCGGTGCCCGTTGAGAATGAAAATAACATATTTTTGAGTTAACTCCCAAATACACCAGACAAAAGCCAAAATAAATAATTGTAATATACCCGTGTTGGTACAGACTCCGTAAATAACGGATTTTAAATGGTGAATAAGTACATATTAGTATTAATAATTTAATTTTTTTTTTCACTTTTCTTTTCTATTAAATAATTAAAATATTATTTCTCTGTCTTTCTTTCTCTGTATGTTAAAATTAGTGCATATAAATTTAGTAAGATTAATAGACAATGAAATCCTTAACGAAAAATAATAATTTATAATAAACATGAAAGTTTCGAATAAATCCAACGGCTTAAATGTAATAAATATTCATTTTATATTTTCAACTTTTGAACGATACCAACTGATAAATAGAGTGAGAGCTGCGGACGATATTTATTTTTGTTTCCGTCTGACAGAGCATCAATTGAAACAAATATAACACAGATTACGCTTAAAATAATATACAAGCATTTACTTAATGAAATATCTATATTACATTCAACAAATGTTAATATTCTATTAATGTTTAAACAGCTTAATGGAGCATGGCGTTAAGTTCCGCAACAATGTCAATGTCAATGTCTCGATGTCTCGATGTCTCGAAAATTGGGCGGAAAGTGAAACCAATTTCACCAAAGTGAAAACAATGCCTCAATAAAGGGTTCCATCTGTGTACTCGCTATATACGGAATACAACTAAAACATAGTATATTGATATTAAATGAACTATGTATATTTTCATTTCTTTTCTCTGGTACCGAGGCAAAAAGTGCCTCCAGGATTCGGCAGAAAGCTGGGAATGTAATAGCTTAACTAGGTTAACTCTCCCTACCCCGCTGTGTGCAGGATACAGCGTGAAGCTGATTAAAAATGAACTATTTCAATTTGTTCTACTTTGGCATGTCAAATATATATTTTTTTTCTAAATAATTTTTAAGTTCATGAAGTTATACTGCTGGACTATATTAGAAATATAGCATCTCTCGATTTAAGCTTAAGAAAACGAGGCGATGCACCAATGTATAATTCATTCAATTAAAATGTTCTAAGCTTTAATAAAATAATAACATAAGTAATGTTACAGGTGGGCTTAAGAAAAGAAGTGAATAATATGTAAAACGCTACTGGAGGTCACTGAAGTCACACCAGTACAAGCGCGAAGGCACTTCATCGAGCGGCGGCAGGCCAACCAGCAAAAATGGGCAAGAAGAACTCCAAACTAAAGCAAGACACTATCGACAGGCTCACAAATGCCACATACTGTAAGTGTTTTAATATATATTTATAATTATAATGTTAATACAGCTAGTAATATAAATATTACGCTGCAAAATTATCTATATTTCTAAGGCACTTTTTTCTTGTACTCATATATTTCTCTCTCACACTATTCTCACCATTCTTCTTAAAATATAAACAAAATATCTTACTTAAATTTATACATACAAAAAAAATCATACATAAAAATATATTAAAAAACTAAATATGAAAAATGGAAAAAAATATGTTTCTTTAATTATTTTAGTTAAGCGAGTATTCTTCTTAAGTTCAACATGACGTCAAACATTCGAGAGACGTAGCGGCATACTCGACATACTGTGCTATTAATTGAAATGCTAATTATGATGTTACGTAACTACTCACTAAATCACTAATTATCCGAATATATATAGTATAGAAAATGTTTATTGTTTATTCTACAATAGTTTGCTATGGGTTTACTTTCTGGGTCTTTTTTAGCGCAATGCCACACCAGTACACTGCAAGGTAGGCAGAAGGAACCTAGTGTTAATATATTCGGTTCCCCTTTTTCCGCTGAATGCCCCCGCTTTGCATGTGTTGCATTAACTGGCGGTATTCAACGCCGCGCTTTTCCTCGATACCAGAGCGAAGGAAATGGAAATATGGAATATTTAATTTCTCCTAGTAAGAATTGAATCCACACGCTGTCGCCTTTACAGTCACACTTTGTACAACCTACACTGTGCTACAACCCACATAACTCATTTTAATTGCCAAATTCGTTAACATGAACAAACTAG
Source organism: Heliconius nattereri (assembly GCA_013403645.1). Classification (NCBI taxonomy): domain Eukaryota; kingdom Metazoa; phylum Arthropoda; class Insecta; order Lepidoptera; family Nymphalidae; genus Heliconius; species Heliconius nattereri. The sequence continues at coordinate 293,448 of JAAIXI010000260.1, forward strand.
TGAAGCCAATCGCAGCGTAGGATCACCTGCACGCGACTGTAGACGAGGTTATAAGTTCGATTCCTACTCGAGAACATGAAATATTTAATATTTTGCTTTTCCTCGCTGTGGTTCCTCTAGAATTCATCGTAAAGTGGAGAACGGGAGTGGGAACTTAACTGGAACGGATTATGGGGCCCATTTTAATGGGGCCCGCCCCCATTAAAATGGGCCTTAAGACTAGGTTCACACTTTCCTACTGCCTACTCTGCTATGTACGGGATACAGCTGTTTGACAAAAAAAAATCACTTACGTATAGCAAGTAATTACAAAATATAAGAATAACAATTTCTCGTGAAATTAATAAAAACGTTAAATAATAGAATAAAATATTGTATGCTACTAATATATATAAAAATTATTAAAAATCATATAAATTTAAGTAGATCGATGTAACTTACTTAACGTTTACATAGTAGAAAGCCTTTATATGATACCAAGTACAAAATCTTTATGCTTACATACATAAAATTCTTCTGTTATTAATTGACTGACAGAAGACGCACAGGCTATAAAACTTAGAATTTTGAAATTTGAATTAGTCAGTTTAGGGAGTGTAGAGGAACACTAATAGAGATATCCCCAAAATTTTAACAGGGAAAAAGTGGATTTATTAAATTTCCTCATATAAAACAAACGAAACCACAGGCAGTGACTAAAGCATATTTATCTAACAGTCAGCGGCGGCACAATACAATCCCTATGGAAATTACACAAACTCAGCATTTGTCTGATCTTAATGAGGGCTCTATGGACTGCGCATTTGAACCGACTGAAGCCCTTTACGGCGAGCGGTGAGTTGTATAAGAGAAAATCGATTCATCTAACCGCTTTCATGTGGTAATTAGGAATGGAGATATAAAATCAGTATTGGAAATTATTGTAATAGGTAAATGGTCCTATTAATAATGGTTTCGTTTCTATATATTAGATAGGTCTCTGTCTGTCTGTAGTAGACCACTATAGGGCTACTATTTTCGGACTTATTATTTTTCGGATTTTATTATTTTCGGATTTTTGTAAACTATTAAACAAAGCAAGAAAAAAATTAAACACCATTCACAAATGCCACTAACCTTTATTTGAACAATAATACTTATTTGAAATTTTTGTAAGAAAATATTTCAATACCAAAAAGGAAAGGGTTTGCTGCTTATTTTGTGGACTTTATTTAAGGCAAAATCAGGAATAAACATTAAACGTCAAAATATCCATACATTTTTGTTACTTACGTCCTCATCCGATATGAATTGGGTTTCCAACTGACCCTCATTACAATGGCGACCCAACGTGTTTAAGTACAAAGTTCTTCAACAAAGGGTTTATAATTTATATCTAATGTATTCGTATGTAGTCGTCTGCCTATCCCGCACACAGCAAGGTAAGCAGAGGGAACGTAGTGTTAAGTGGAGAATGGAGTGTTCCATTCTCCATTTTTCTCCGAATTCTCTGGGCATTGCGTGTTGAGTGGTGTGGTACAGTGGTATTGCAATTAAATTAATGTAATAGCGACAACACGGTGATTCATGAAATGCCTGTGCGTGCTGACAGGTAATACAATCAGCGCCACGCCTGCTGCTCACCTATTTCACTTGTACATATTACGATTGTAATATGTTTCCTTTCTGCCCTCTTTTTTCACCTTCACGTTGTATCCCGCATTTAGCAGGATAGGCAGAAGGAGTTTAGTGTTAAGACACTCTACTCCTCACTTTCCGCCGGATTCTTGAGGCATTGCGTGTTGAGGGATAACTCAACGCTACATTATTGCCTCAACACTATTGCAAAATACGACCCACTCAACATGTAATCCAAATTCGGCGGAAAATGGGAAACGGAGAATCTGAGGAAAAAATTGTAAAGCAATTTTTTTAAGCACTAACATATTTTATTACATAATACTAAAACTTGTCGTAACTTACACTTATAAGTTTTAAATAGAAATTGAAAAATCCACATAGTGCAGGCAGTTCGCGGGTGTACGCTCGCTCGGCTTGGAAGTTATATTTTTAAGCTGAACGTCAGCGTTTTGCATGTTTAAATTTAGTTTTATTTGTGCAAAATGTTTTGAAAATATAACCAAGTTTGAATTATATCTACTTATACATACATAACCATTGCTATTCTACTATTCAATTAAATTGCATTTCTTTTTTCAAAACATTGAACATAGCAGGATTTGTATTCAAGTACTCTTGAACTCTTGTTTCCAATGCTATAGCGTCTTCTGTTAGCATTTCTAAAAGAAAAACAATCAAAAATTTCCGAAAGAACCTAAAAATATACTAATTGCAAATAATAATTAAACGTTATTAATGATCGAAAAGAACAAATTTAGAGAGTCAGTTTTTACTTTAATGTGACTATTTTATTTTCATCTATTTAAAGCCAGGTTTCCCAATTTGACTATAATGATTTATGAGTACTACTTTTATAAGAGTCGTGGACATTTACAGGAACATTTTTTGCCTTTTTATCATAATTTTTTAATAATATTCACGTAATTTCTGTTTTTTTTGAGTAGACGAACTCAACGCCGTGCTTTGCCACGGGCGAAAAATAAAAATATTACATATTTCATTACCTCAATTGGGAATCGAACCCACAAAAGGTCGCGTTTACAGTCACACGCTTGTGCCATGCATTACGACTGGCCTCAATATTTTATTGAATAAATTTCGAACTTACAATTCTAATATCAATAATTATTGGACATTAATTTGATTGTACTACCAAAGATTATAATAAAACTAGGCTCCATCTTGAAATAATTATAACACAGCAGTCAGCCATAACATTTATATAATATGATAAAACTGTATCCAAGAACTAAACCTTACCCAATACCATTAGACAGCTAATCACTGGTTGACTCGCTGAAATAAATTCCCTAATTAAAATTTACTACTCAATAAATACCGTTAATTTAGCAACGGAATCCGTATTTCGTTGTAATTGAGGAGCTTTAGGGAGTGAGGAACTTAGCTTTATGGCTAAGTTAAGTGGGGAAGTTTCCCTGTCGGCGCCGGCTTGGCTGCGCTAGGGGTTGGCCTTCGAAAACTCGGTCTCGTTCTGTAACAATGTTAGCAAATACTACTCGATGTACGTCGCCAGAAGTTTTGACTGAACAAATATATTTTTACCTTGTACGTATCTTCTGTTTTTGGATATAATAATTTTTCTGGTAGGAATACATATATGGATGAACAAATATGTTTTTGTTTCAATATATTTTACATATATTTTCATTTTTAATTTCATTTTAGGAAATGAAATATTTAATATATATTTCTTCGCTCTAGTGTCACGGCTAAGTGGCTAGTGTCGCGGCGTCGGGTTCCGCCACTTAACACACTAAGCCTTCAAAATATCAAAATAGGCTTTACCTGCTTATATGTGGGGTACGAGCGTGAAGTTTAAATAGGGTAGCCAGAGGGAACCTAGAAACCTAGTGTTAGGACATTTCGTTGTCTTTAAGGCACTTCCGTCCCCCATTTTTCTATATTGCAATTATGGATATGGAATATGTAATTCTGGAGGCATTGCGTGTTCTGGAGGCAATAGCAAAACTCGACGCCACAAAATTTACTATTTCAATCTTACTGAAATCTTATATTTATGTTTAGCGTAGACTAAATTGTACATGGAATGACGTAGGTTCAAACTTATCTCTTCTTGTGGGGAATCAAGGAGATGTTTTTTTTATTTCCACACTCCGTAAACGAATGTCTTGAAAGATTGGTGGAAGGATGGGAATGGTGTGTTATAACACTAGCCATATATGCGAAATTGCGTGAAACTTTCTAAAGCTTATTTAATACAAACCTGTATGAAACATTATACTTGTGCTTATTCATTAATACATATACAGCAAACACCTAGACTAATCATAGTTATTAGAAATTATGTGGCTTTTTCAATTTACAATTTACAATTTGAAATTTTTAATTATTTGAGCTATCAAAATCTAGGTCAACATCCCAATCGTTTTGCAAAATACACATTAGCAAGAGGAAATAAATAAAACGCGCAACGAAGCGTACTCCTCCAGTTTTGGCATGGTTCACTTCAGTGAAATTCACTACTGCCAAATTTTATAGAAATTGCATTTTTAAACATTATAAATATTTTACTTTACCTATTTATTAAATAATATATTCTTATATTATTTTAAAGAAGCACTTTATAATTTTCTACTAAAGTTTATGAAGTCGTGACTAAGTGGCACAAGCGTGTGGTTGTAAGCATGACAGTTGTGAATTCATTTCCCACTCTGGGAAATACTTAATTATTTACTTAATAAAATGAATAACGTTCCTTTTTAATATAGAATGGAGTTCTTTAACACTATGTTCCTCCTGCCTTTTCTGCTATATGCGCTTCTATATATGCTATATGCGAGATACATGAAGCTGAAAAAAAAGAAAGTTAAATTAGTCGTTTTGAAGATTACAAATAAAATACGCTTAAAGATTTTTGTTCTTACTTCACTAATAATGATAAATATAAGAAAATAGTATTTCATTATTAAAGTGTTCAGTAATTTTTTAAAACTTGCTATTTATTACCTCTTTTGCTACCTCTGACCTATTTTGCAATCTCATTTTAAGCTTTACTGTTTGTTTTCAAGGGTAAGAAAGTATTAAAGAATTGTAAGCTGCGATATAATTAATATGAATATTTCTAAAATAGCCCTATATTTTTAATGATATAAAAAAATTTTCGTACTTAAGTTCAAAATGTTTTAAAACGTAAAATTTTTAAAACTTCTATCCTTATGCTCTAAGAAACTACTTAAATTAAGATAAAACACCCACTGGCGAGACATAAACCATGGTTAGGTAATTAATATAAATCGGTCTTGAAAGTTTTAAAAATTTCGTAACGACACATTATCTAAGTCTTCTATTTCTTAATATACAACTTGCTTGATTATATCAAAACTTTTGAGATATATCGACGAAAATATGTATCTAAAACATTTTCTCCGTTGGCAAAGAACTCAGCGTAAAGCGGGAAACGGATATGTCTCAATGGAAACGGAAATATAGAAATAAATAAAAGCTGGACCATAATAGATATAACTTTTTAATATATTTTCTATGCGCTACATATATATAGTGAAATGTTGAAACAGACTTAAAAAACTAGGTAGCCAACTGATAAAATAGTACAGCCCTTGCATAAAAGCCAGGCTTGTATGGAAAAAAAATTGTATAGCGCGAGAGCAATAGAAACAAGAGAACGAGTGGAAATGATGTGCACTAAAACAAAAAGATTTAACAATGACAACTTGCTATTAAACATCCAAGCGGTGAAGTTAAAATACGAAAGGGTAAAACTAACAAAGGTTCCAGGACATCCATCTTGGTGTTTCAGGCAGCTTAATAAATTATATGAACGTGTACTCTTGGATAGTAATAAAACGGCGTTCATTTATTTTTAAAAGTAGTGATCGCCCACAATTGGATTTTCGTGGTATTTTATTACTCTTGCCATGCTAGTTCCATATGTGGTTGTTGTTAAAATTTTCACAAAATTTACAAAAAGAGTAACTAGTGCTACGACACTGCGTTCTCCGTTTTCCGAAGTGCGTTTTAGTTGCAACTCAATGCATTTACGGAGCGTGAAAGTAAAAACAATTAATATAAATTATAATGCAGGACGTCCTGTAGCTAGATGGGGTGACGATATTCGCAAAGTTGGCAACGGCTGGATGCGAAGAGCTGAAGATCGAGCTCAGTGGCATGCCATTAGAAAGGCCTATGTTCAGCAGTGGACGAGGACAGGCTGATGATGATGATGATGATAATGGTGATATACAATTATTTCCCTGAAAGGAAATCGATTTCACATCTATAGCAATTACAGGAAAATTTTGTGCCAATGCGCCTGGATGGCCTTAATTTTCAAAATAATCAAAATACATATATATGTTTTACTGCTTTAGTATATTATAGATTATCAATATTGTATTTAGGCAAATCTTTTAATAATAGTGATAACAGATTATACTTTTATTAGATTAGTGAATCAACTTTACATTTTTAAATATAAATTATTATAAAAAAATATAAAAAAACCACTCTTCCGAGGGCGGGACAAGGGTCCAAGCCATCGGTGGCTAGGGCTCCAGAGAGAGGAACCTCCGCACAATACGCGCCGTCTCAAGTAACACTGCCTTCTGTATAACATTATTATTATTATTAGTGGATGTATTGTATAACAGTATAAATATAAGCAATGTTGTTTTTTATATTTTCAATTACATAACACAAATTTAGTATTTTATTAATTTAATATCTAGAAATCAAACACAAATAAACTAAAAACAATTTTCTATCATAAAATCGAGATTGCTTTAATTAAAACGAGATATTTTATCTTAACTTTGAATACTTTGAATTTGCGGCGGATCAACAAAATCGAATCTATTAATCTATACATATAATAAAATTGTAATTGATTGCTGTCTGTCTGTACGAAAAGGAAATCTACTATTGTAGACATGTATCGATGTAGTAGAACCCATTACAATGTGTGTGTGTCTGCATTTGTGCACGTTAATCTCAGAAACGGTTTATCCGATTTAAATGCGGTTTTCACTATTTTATTTTGGGAACCTTACCTTAATATTTAACTTTATATTTATCAATTCATAAGTAAAAAAGATATGTCAGTATAAGTTATTTGGTTCAACTAAATTGCTACAAAATACAATGTATTGATATTGACTTGAAAATAATAACAGAATATACTTTTATTAAATTAATGAATAAATTTTACATTTTTAAATATAAATTATTATAACAAAATACATTTAAAAATATAAAAAAACCACTCTTCCGAGGGCGGGACAAGGGTCCAAGCCATCGGTAGCTAGGGCTCCAGGGAGAGGAACCTCCGCACAATACGTGCCGTCTCAAGTACCACTGCCTTCTGTATCCGGTTCTTGATCCAACAGCTAAGCGATAGCCTCTTAAGGTGTTGGTCGAGGCTTCTCGCTATTAAACCGTTAACCGAAACCACCATCGGCACAATGATAGTCGCAATGACATCCCACATGGCCGTAATCTCATGGGCTAGGTCCAAATATTTAGATTGTTAAATAATAATATTATTAGAGCACGAAATAATTCAGATAAGGAAATAAAAAATTGTGTAGTTCGAGCGGGCGAAGCCGCAAACGGGTCGCTAGTACGATATAAGTGTCGCCAGAATTCAAATAACTCATGCACTTAATCTTGACGTTAATTTCTATATTATACCAAGGTATATATTACTAGCTTGCGGCTTCATAATGCGATGAGATGGAAACACACAACGGAAGCTCTAGCCCTACCTAGCGTGCTAGATTCTTCATTGCCTAGTTATTGATTTCATAGCGAAATGTCGCGCACGAAGAGTTCCGTACCATTATCTATGAAAATGGAAAAAAAAATCAAGTTTATTGTATGGGAGGACCTCCAATCTAATATTAGTTATAATTTAATTATTTATTTTTAAAGATAATATGTAACTAAATATTCTGTGAATATTTGAGGTGTCTAACTGTCGTCGTTATCAATTTAGAGCAAAAACGAGTAAAAAATTAACGTTTTCAGTCCTCTTGAATATTTATCTTATTTCGTCTTTTAGTACTTATTGTTACAGCGGCAACAGATATATATTATCTGTAAAACTTTTAAATATCTAAGAGACAGAAAGATTAGTAATAAGATGGACTGCAGAATCTTATAATTTTATAAATCTGTCCTGTCCACCTTTGGGTACGGAACCCTAAATAACAATATTAAGAAAAAAACTTCAACATTCACATCTTATAATGAAAACTCAAACATTTTAAATATAAAAGCTTAACCCAAAAACAATGGCTCACACGAAAAAACACATTAAATACTAATTTCAAAAAATGAAATTTCCAAAAAGTGATAAGTGACTGGTTTGTATGAAAGTCTAGCTCCCAAGGTCTAGTCGGTACTGCATTCTGTAGCTACTAAAACTTTAAATTTCTTTAATATCGTAAAACTTCACCGTCCGTATTGCATACGAGAGCAGACTTTACACTTACACATTGTTTAAAACTTTTGGCAACGTACGTCGCACTTCTTACGGAGATAACCACTTCAGTACATACATATATATATATATATACAATTGCACATAAGTATGTGTGTGTCTCTAAAACTATATTCTTAGATATATATTTATTATTATAAAAATCAATTATAGAGATATTTTAAAAATTAACTTCTGAATTGGCATTCGTCTGTTAGTCGACCACGGTTTCACCAAGTTTTCGTAACGTCGGTTTTTAAGAAATAATAAATATACGCGATTAATCGAGCTAAATAGATCAGTTTCACGCTGTATCCCGCACACAGCAGGGTAGGCCCCTGCCTTCTGTTAAGACACTCCATTTCTAACTCTCTGCCGATATTTGCGTGTTGAGTGGCCAAACTCAACGCCGTGCTTATAAATAGTTTCGTTTAAAATGTCATTTATAATCTTAACTCATATCTATACCTATATTATAAATTCGAAAGTAACTCTGTCTGTCTGTCTGTCTTTTACGCAATCAGGACCAAATCGCTAATTTAATTGTGATAAAATACTTATAGAGATACTTGAGGGTCTCGGGATGAACATAGGATACTTTATTTTCTCATATTTGTAATATTATCGATATATACCGACATATTAAAATATTTATTAATTTGGCATGCAATTTATTCCGCCATGTTAATAACAAGCGTCGCTAAGCGACCGTTGCTAAGCAACGATTTGCAAAGTTTATTGTTAGAAAACGTCACCCAAAATGAACTTGCTTAACGCATCTCTCTATTGAAAACTGAAAATAATTTCATAAATAAACTTAATAAATATTCGTATAGTTCAAGAGGGCGCAGCCGCGTTTGGGTCCACTAGCTTAATATACTCGTATAAATGTTTTATAACAAAAATTTTATTTAAAACATCTCAAGCATACAATAATATTTAGCTACATAAATTACAAGCCAGAAGATATCTTTGCAAGATAACCTGTACGTAGGTATATCCAATAATTTCCATTGGAAATACGAAAGGAGGGAAAGGAATAAATAATGTAGACTATAAAGTTGTCCGCTACGGGCGTCCCTCCCAAGCCCCGATACAAACTGCACGGATAAAGTATTTTTACGATGTCCTCCTCCGTCCCCGAAAACAGGGGCCCAATCTTATTACTATCACACAAAACATAAAATTTTCTTATTTCGGTAATTTTCTTATATTACGAATAAACGTTCCTTATTTAATAATCTTAATGAGATTGTAGGGAGCTATTTTGTCAGATGTCTTTGTAAATGTTTTTATTTAGTCTGTTAATCCACCAGAAGCTACTCTCTATATTACCAAATATTTAATAAAAAAAGAAATTCAGGCCAGTCGCGGTGCAAGGGCACAAGCGTGACTGTAAACGTGACAGATTGTGGGTTTCATTTCCAATTGAAGAAACGGAATATTTAATATTTTTATTTCTAGTGTCGAAGCAAAACGCGGCGTTGAGTTCCGCCCCTCATTACGCTTGCCTCCAGAATTCTGCGTAAGGGGGGAGCGGAGTGCCTTAACACTAGACTTGCTCTACCTACCCCGCCACGTGAACAAAAAAAAAAGTAAAATTGTTTATTACAAACAAGTATGTCAAATAAAAAATTGATAACTGTTTTTGGGACAGGCCAAGTGGCTGAAAGAGGTCACACGGCAATCGCTCTGGAAAAGACTGAAGAACTTTTATTTTCTAGGTATGGCTTAAGCTAAAAATGAACTATCAAGTGGCACTTCTACATATGCACTTGTTCTTTTCGAGACTTCAAACAAAGATCTATTCGCACGGATTTTGCAATATCTACATATGTAGGTATTTTTCATTGTAGGAACGTTGCTGAGATTTTTTCGTTTATTCAGTGACAGCTTCTGTGGTAAAGGAGGCTTAATAATATAAGCCTTTTTGTTTTAGCTTCACTCGGAATCCCACTCATAGAAGGGTAGACAGAGGTAGCTTGGGAACCTAGTGTTAAGAAGAATGAAAGTTATTCCCCATTCTCCGCAGAGTTCTGGAGGCATTGCCTGTTGAGTAGCGGAACTGAACGCTACGCTTTGCCTGCCACCTGCCACACCAGAGCATAGAAATGAAATTGTTAAATATTTTCGTTCTTCGAATAGGAATCGAACCTACCACCTTTCACGGCATCTTAATAGATATGATACAAATGTCCAATTGATTTTTAAAAAAAACATTGAAATAGCCCCGACAATAAATTTTATTAATTCATTATTAATAAATAATTTTGTCTGTAAATATGTTCCATAGAAATTTTAAATGTATAATTTTATCCTCTTAGATTTTACTCGCATCGCAAGCTAACATGTGTTACCATTTTATATTATTTTTTATACTGTTTTCGAACTAATTTAGATCAACTTTTTTCATTATTTTTAAAAAAATATAAATTAAATACATTCAAATCTAGTATTTTCGACCTATAAATAATAGTTGTTACTTCATATTATGCCAAGGGCAGCTAATCCATTCCCCATAACTAAATTATATTGAAGTCCACAGTGGACTGGCATTCTGGCAATTTATTCTGTAAGTTAATTTGTGCTACTGACATAATGTTACAACACATTTAGTCGACAATGGATTATTCCTTTGTTCCCTCACTGTTGTTAGCTGATGGCTAAACTAACGTATTTAGTTTTAATTTAGTTGGAATTTGCAAGCATATCTACTAAACAATAATATTTTTTGTTTTTTTTTGTATTCTGGTTCTATTTAACAGTGTAAGGGGATAGTTTGTGTTGAAATGAAAATATCGATACAGAATTAAAATGGGGATACTGACTACCTGTTAATATTTTCATTATATGTGTTTTTTGGGGTTCCTTACCAAAGGTAAAAAATGGAAGCCTTATAGGATTAGCTTGTTTTCCGCCTGTTAAGACCTTTTAACTTGCAATTGCGTGGAGATACCAAGGTGATTTTTAGAATTAACCATTACAAATTTATATTTTTAGTTTTTTTCATATAGAATGATTACATGCTTATGCAAATTTAAGATTTATCGACGTTATTCGCCGCGTAATAAACAAAAGCTTGTTATTTTGTATTTAGAACAAAACTTCTAAAATTGGAACGGAACCCTCGGTGAGCGTGTCCGACTCGCACTTGGCCGGATTATTTTTAATTTACCTCATTTTCCGGGAGCATATATTATATTTCTATATTTAGTTGATTACTTGTAAAAGCGGCACGTATAAAAGCTACTCGTAAATATTGCCACCAAATTTATTATTCTTGTTTTATGAAAATCTTTTAATATTGGTCCATGTTAGAAAAGACAAAATTGCTCTTAAAGCTTACTTCACAATCGTATCTCGACGTAATGAATGAAATCTTGGAATTTACCGACTCGAATAATTTGAATAATTTCAAATTCTGAATTTAATTACACCATTTAAACGTGAAAATGGCTTTAGAATAAGTACCGACAAATATTATTAATATTGAAAATATTATTGAACTAACCAATCATTTACTTCCTTATTTGAACTGCTTTCGTGCTCTAATAAAATTAGTATTTTAAAAATGATATCTATACCTACATTGAAAACCTAAGTTTCAGCTGATTAATATAATAAAACAGTTGTTTTGTAGCAATTTTGTAAAAAATACTTTATATCGATATAACTAATTTACACAGTTGTTTAGCTTCTAGAAAATGTAGTGTTAAGACACTCCGTTGCCAACTTACCGCCGAATCCTGGAGGCATTGTATGTTGAGTATTACATTGTTATATATTCATAGAAACAAAGATCGGTTACAATTTAATTAAATATATAGAGTTAACAAAATAACTGTGCCACATTTTCATTTGAAATAATTATAATTACGATTTTTTTAGTCGCTAGAAAACACTTTTGTCCTTGAATTAGTGAGCCTGCGCTTTATTGTTTATGTAATTAGATTCCACAATTCTACACAATTGTAAAGGGCCAGCCGACAATGAACGTGTTATTTTGTGGCCAGGGCTCTGGTTTTATATTGACTTTGAAAATGTTAGGATCTTTTTTTTTTCTTATTATTGATAATTCCCACTCGAGGAATTGAAATTGCTTTTATAAAAAATGGTAATTAGTCTTTAATAAAAAAACAATGAAATTAAAGTGCTAAAGTGTGAAAACTTATATGATTCAACTTGTAAAAGATTTTAGTTTAAAATGGAACAAAAAAGGTTTAAGCACATTTAATATATAATATGTAAAAAAACTAAACGTAGCTCTTTTTTAAATGAAGCAGAAAGAAAAATTAAGTAGAGTAAAGAAATTAAATAGAATAAAGAAGTACCATTTCATTGTAGCAAAAAATAATTAAAGTAGATTAAATATTTTTGTCAAATATTTTGTCATCCATCCATGGACATATTTTCGGGATTATAATATTTAACCCTTAATCCATCCCCGCCCATCCACCTGACCCCGAGGGTAAATAAAACTAAAAGGTGTTGTTGTTTTCATAGCCCCAAAAGGGGTCGTATAATATTCCTTGCTCTTAATGAAAAATTCCACGAAAATCTACCTTATTCTAAATAAAGTTATAAGTTTTGGTCGTAATATTAATCAAAAAAATAAAGATAATTTAGGTAAATCTAAATAAATACAATAAAATGTTATTCAATTATATACAAATTAGAATTCCTATATTTTCTTGGTAATAAAAACGCCTGATGACAATTTAATAGCAATAAATGTTCAAATGTTACTGACGCCCGTCGTATTTTATTTATCATATAATATGTTAAAGTTAACATGGTTAAAAGAATGAAATAAAAATACTTCTTAATCCATCTATCACTGTTTGATTTTTTGATCGGTATGAAATTATGTTACTTACTTATATATAAAAAGACATGAAATTAAAGATATATTATCCTAATATCAATGCAATATGAGGCAGTCACCACATTCTGACTTGAATTGCGAAAACCAAAGTCTCTTGTCTGCCAGAGCGGGAAATATTTGTATTTGTAGAAGCTTCATCATCATCATCATCAGCCTGTCCTCGTCCATTACTGAACATAGGCCTCTCCAATGGCACGCCATTGAGCTCGATCTTCAGCTCTTCGCATCCAGCCGCTGTCCCCTACTTTGCGAATATCGTCACCCCATCTAGCTGGAGGACGTCCTACATTACGCTTGCCGAGGCGTGGTCTCCACTCTAGAATGAGCCACCCCAACGGTCATCGGTTCTGCGGCAAGTGTGTAGAAGCTCGGAAATACCAAATTAAATTTTATATTTTCATTTCTTCGTTGAGCTCCTCCACTTAACACGCACACTGCCACCAGAATTCAGTGTAAAATGGGAAACAGAATGTCTTAATACTAGGTTGATTTTGAAAATATCAGCTGCATTAATTTAGTCACATTCAGGTAACCCATAGGCTTATTTGAACAAGCATTGTTTATATCTCCACTGCTGTGCTCAACAAAAGTGACCTCGAAAGCTTCACAGTTTAGTGAACCAGAAAGCAATCAAGCAACCGCCAGTTCGCTGTGCACTTATTCCTGATACTTGCATTCACACTCGATTGGAGAAGAATGGAGAAAATTGGCGATTATTTTAATTTTTACATCTTCATCATATAGATTTTTTTCTGTAGCTTCACGCTGCATCCCGCACACAGCAGAGCAGGTAGCCCCTCTGCCAGGGGATAGTCTATAACAGTCTGGTTCCCATTTTCCGCCGCAACCATTTAAGTAACAGAAGTTAACATTAACAATTTAATTACAATAATACTTAATTCCAAATTAAAAAAGAACTTTCGATTTCATCCTGTTGAGTTTCCAAGTCACGATAGCCATCGATATTGCCGTCACGTACTGTTGCACGGCGCGCGAGTAAAAACGTTATTACATGAATTAGGTGAAAAGAAAGCAACGCCTGTATAATGTCCTTTCGTGTCGATCTCGTTGTCAGACAGACATACTTTATACTTACTTTGTTTATCGGCGTCGTTTTGTAAGTTTTGTAAGTTATCTACACGAATGCGCGATTTCACAGCACGCACTGCGGTGTGTGACGCCTTGGTTCTACGTACCAAGCAGAGTAGGTAGAGGGAACCTAGTGTTTAGATTAGATACTTACGGACGGATTTTTTTATATAAGTTAATAATAATAATTTATTATAGAAAAGATTTGATTATTCAAAATATTATATTACTTCACATTAAAATATTACATTTATCAATTTCATCGAAATTAACATATTACGTACCACATTTCAGGAGTCTAAAGCTTCAGCGGACAGGTTGTAGGTCCGATCCCAGAATTAGGCGGAAAGTGGGGAACAGAAGTGTGTCAATGATAACGAAGTGGCTTAACACTAGTTTCACAGGCTCCCTCTGCCTGCCCTGCTACGTGGGTGATACAGCGTGACATTGAAAAAATGTCAAAAAGATTTAAGAATCATAATCTATCCTCTACCCATAAAAATACAGCCATAAATAACATTTTCACGCTAAATTATCAGCGTAAATAAACGTACCAGAGACAAATTCTGAAGCCTGGAATAAACATTACAAAATCTCAAAGTCTTTAGCATAGTTCGCAATTGAATTTCTAGTTCTCACTGCCAGGAAATAGCTGCATCTAAATAAATTTGAAAGCTTTTGGCTTAAATGAAAAAGATCGTTCAACAAATAAACAAAAAAAATACCGCGTCTCTACCACCGACCGTGTCGCATTGAATCATTTCGATTTTGTTCATTCCACAGAGTATTTTTTTATGGAAAAGTTAAGGCACATGAGCGTACAGTTGACCCAGTATAACACCAGAGGAGCTATAGATGTGTTACTTTGAAGGAGGAGATAGATCTTTAAATTTAAATGTCGGCAGTTCCTTAAAAACACTAAATTAAGGATACATCAGGATGAAAATATATACCAGGATATTTCAGGAGGATTATATTTCCGCATATAATATAATGCTCTTCATCTTTATTATGAGGGAATTGGTTTAATTACCAATAAATCAGTACGTTTACATTATATTAAAAATATTTTTTTAAAAGTATATAGTATAAGTATAGTATATAGTATAAGTATAGTATATATTATAAGTATAGTATATAATATAAGTATATATACTGAGATCACACAATTATCACCATATGTTTCTTTCTAATGACGAATTAGATATAATTTAAAAACCGGTTCTTAAGACATTGACCCACAAATATATTTATTAATATTTACACTAAATTAAAAATATATAAGTTCAAGGTGAGAAATTTTAATATTAATTAGTATTACTTATCATAAACCATACATAAATTGAATTGAAAAAAAAAACAATAGACCTATATTTTTTTCTATACAACACAAAAACGGAAAAAACATTTGAAATGAAGTAGTTGTACAATGAAGTCGTCGTAACGTAGAGACTCAGCGTCTCTATTTTCGTTACTATTTCCACATCTTTCTTATCCTCGCTCTGGTAATAAGACAAAATGCAGCGTTAAATTCCGCCACTCAACACGCAATGTCTCGAAAATTTTACAGCAGGTGGGGCACGAAGTGTCTTAACACTACCCTCTGCCTACCCTGCTATATACGGTGTAAATAAAATAAAATATGGTTATTAAACAGGCTTAAAATATGATTTTACTGAAATTAGCTATTCTCGTACAATTCATATAAAAAAATAGCAGCAAGCAGCACATTTCTACAATTAAACGAGAAATATTCATGTGCGACCGAACAAATGTCCATTTACTTATTGTTTAGAAGCGGAAAAATAATTATAAAATGCAAGCAATAACAGAGCGGTAATTATAGGAAAGCATAACTAACGTACGCCATAGGGATCTGTATAATATACTGAGTTATTATTAATTATTTTTATTTATTATTAATCATGATTGTTTTTTATTTTTATTAATAATTTTAATGAATACTGAACTCTCTAATATCACCAAAGTGCTTATCCTGTAATCCTGTAGTGAAAAATCCTCGTTGATAAGTAATGTCACTAAAAGTTATTTTATGTCTTTCTTATATTTGAGGGAAACACCGCGCGTTGTTTAAAGTGAGTGATGAAACATTCTTTCATTAGGTATATGAATCTACAACCACCGCCTTTATTCTTATTTTTCATATCGAAACGACAAGTAGAAATGACAGGTTTACTTTTATATCACATTTTAGCAATTATGTATTTCGTAAGCAATAACTCTTTAATATTTACAACAAAATCGACATTTAACGTCATTAAATATTGAGAAATTCAAGGTTAAATTACTATTTCAAAAATTATTACTTATATCTTTAATTATTTCCAACAAATCATTGACCTATATAACATGTTATATGCAATTGCATTTATATGAAATTTCCGAGAAAACTTTCAAAAACAGCCGCCATTAATAGTGTATGTTACGTTCAAATTAAATTATGCACTAATTAACCAAAGCAATCCACTCAGTCGTCATTAACTATTATTTCTATACAACTTCGAATATCATATAGAATGGGTCCAAGAAGAGAACATATTCCTGGACTGTTCTTTAAAATAATTTTCTATAAATCCAGAGGTCGAGGGAGAGGTCCAGAGGTTCAGAGCTCTGGACATATTTCAGCAAATCACATACAAAATTATATTAGTTAGTACAATTAAATCATTTGTACTACGAGGCCAGTCATGGGCACAAACGTATGACTAAACGTGACAGGCTGTGGGTTCGATTCCCCACTCGATGAAATGAAATATTTTATATTTTTATTTCTTCACTCTGGTGTCAAGGTAAAGTGCGGCGTTAAGACTCTACTAAACACGCAATGACTTTAGAATTCGAAGGAAAGTAGGCCGCGGAGGGTTTTAACACTAGGCTCCGTATGCTTACCCTACTACATGCTACGTGAAACTGAAAAAACATAAAGTCATAGAATTTACAAATATGTTGAAGTTAAATTTACAAGATGATTTTATAGCATCATTGCAATTGTATATCTTTGTATCTTTTAGCTTCAAGTTGTGGTCAAAATAATCCATTTTTAGATTTTAGTTGATATTTATTTTCGACTTTTTTTTTTACTTTCACGCTATATCCCTCTAGTCTTCGTTCCCCATATTCGTTATTTTTTTGAATAGTTTCTACTCGTTTGTATTGTTACTAGAGCGCGCGAGCAAATGATGAAAAGGAATTAAATCCGTCAGCATTACGTTTACATTCAGACGCTGCGCTTAAGTGGACGAACTCAACTCCTCACTCTCTTACTTTAATGCTTGTTTTCTATTTAATTAATACGTATGGCCATTTACATACTTACATCTTCATATGTTCCTAAAATATGAATGTTATATAAGCTAATAAAATTAATATCAATAAAATAGATAGTAATAATCAATTAGAATCATCAGCATAACAAGGTCGATTTGTGAATGCACACTTTGCATAAATCGGATTATGATTTCTAAAAAAAAAAATACCAATTCAGTTTTATTATAATATTATGCAACGAATATAATTCTGTAAAATTTTATGCATTAAAGAGCCACACAGTGTGACTGTACTCCGTAACGCCTCTCGTTCGAGAGGTGGCGGCAATAACGAGTTTATGTAAGGCTACATTTTCAACTTTTATCAAAGTTTTATAAAATAAATATTTTAACTAAAAGTAGTAATGTGTTAACTTAGAAATAAGATTTTATATTTACGACGACATACATACTGTTTTACATATTGTACAAGTAATAACTAAAAGGAGAATTACTAAACACAAAAGTTGCATCACATATTTTTATTATAAAAAAATAAAAAGATATTTTATACATAAACATAACAGTCGCAGTAAATTATTAATAATATACGAACAACATTAACATTGTGCACTAATAACGAGTAACGGTGGTAGGCTACGATGAGATAGAAAAAAATGTTTAAAACTAGATTCGTTGCTCAGCCAACGGGTGAACTAAGGGGCGGTGACTATATACAGGGTGTTCAACCGAAGGCTTTGTTTTGTATGTCGGTACATTTTGAATGTCAAATCAAATTTTTCAAACTAGAATTTCGCTCAGCAATAAATATTTTAGTTGCATTGTATCCTACCACGTAGTTAAATGGTTGTCTTTAAATTTAATGAAGAGGACCGGCAACGTGGCCGGGAGGACCGTACTGAGAGCTAGCAGCACCGTGTCCAATTGAGGCACTTGCGTCACCAGCGCTTGCACCGAAGTCCGCAGCGATCTCGGCTCCACCGTGGCTTCCTGCTCCGGCGTGAGCCAAACCCTCAAGTCCTGATCCACCGATACCACTGAGGTCTCCACCAACGATGGCTCCCTCACCATGAGCTCCACCGAGAGCACCACCGCCGAGAGCGCCACCGCCCAGAGAGCCACCGCCAATAGCACCGCTTCCGATACCACCAGATTCCTTCTGAGTTTGATACTTAATGAAGTATACTTCGGGCTTGGCAGGCTGGGTGGGTGCGGGAGTGGGGATAACAATATCAGGCTGTTCTTCGGGCTTCTTAACCAACACGTATACGAGGGTCTTTTCTTCGTTTTGAGGTTGGACAGGGATGATAGGAGCAACAGGTGCGGGTGGAGTTGGGGCCTTGATGAAGATGATTTTGTAATGTTTCTGGGGAGCAGCGACAGGAGTGATGCGAGGGATTCTCTGTTCCTGGGGTTCTGGAGGAGGCACGTGGACGTAGATGTGTTTCTGTACAATGGGTGCGCCCGAGTAACCACCGGAGCCGAAACCAGCGTCTCCACCGCCAAATCCTCCACTAATTCCTCCGCCGAATCCACCACTGATACCACCACTACCAGAAGAGTGGCCGCCACTTAAAGATAATCCTCCAGAAGAGTGTCCGCCAGAGATTCCACCCAAAGAAAGGCCGCTAGAATGACCACTACTAGAAGAGGATGAGTAACTTTCAGAAGGAATATATTTGTTAGAAGGAGCAGAGTAGCTGTATCCTACAGGTGGCTCAGGGCGGCCGTAGGCCAGGGCCACACAGGCGAGAACCTGGAACAAAAATGACATCTGATTATGATTTCTAACTAATTAAGAAAAGAAATAAATAAAATTCAAATTTGAAACATAAAACATTTATAAAATATTACTGTTTAATAAAAATATATATTATTATTTTTTCGATTATATAAGTAAAATAAAAAATAACATTTATGAAGCAACAATTATTTGATATTGAGTTATTTATTGTCATGTAAAATATGAGCTATATTTGTACGAAAAATCAATATTGTTAAATATTTAAATCCTTCTTTGACACTACTCTAGTTGGCACAACACACACTATATGGCACCAAACAGTCCATTTTCCAATTTTCTAAACAATCACTGACCACTTCACTTGGAACTCACTTTGTCTATAATGCAAGCCTAAGGAATAGAAGCACTTAGTACCATTAATATAATTAAATAATAAATAATCGCATATGCAAAGTATTGTAAACAATATTCTAATATGAATAATAATAATAATTAAAAGAAAAAAAATTAAATCACTCGAGCAAACTTACCACGAATGCGCGCATTTTACGTTTGGGCGTAACGTTTTTTGTCAAAAAAAACTGCTACTACCGCACAATGTACACTGAAACAACCAACTCTTGCAGATGTTCCTTGGCGAGTGAGCGAGTGATAACTGATGACATTCACTCCACCAAACCGCGTTTAAATACCAAGATACTCATCTCGTCAAAACTCTCCATCCCTACAAACATTTCACTTGGTAGCGCGCAACTATCGTCATTATTTAACAAGAATAAAGTCCTTTCTTTTCGCCGAGGTCCGCGGGCTGCGCGGGCGCATTCGATACGCTGCCTTAGCGTACACCACTCGTTTATTATCGGTTGTAAGCGCGCCCACCCATCTATACGGTTCACATTACTTTGGTACATTCACATGTTGAAATATCGATTTTTTTTATTATTAAGATGGTCTTCTTCAATAGCGGAGATTGTACGTCCTTTACCTTCTAAAATGATTAGCGGTAATAGATATGTTACCTCAGCAATCGGATGCACTTGACATGTATCCTATTTTATCTTATTACATTTTATAATTGGTATAAAAAATGTTTAATGTAACCGTAGATAGATTGCAAAATCGATCGTACGTAACATTATTAATTAGTGCAGTACAATATTTGTTAATAATTGATCACTACATTATAAATTATTATATTTTTTATCTGTATTACAATATTTTAATAAATAATGTTCTTAATCGATTATTATCATTAGCTTAAATAGTAGGGAATGATAAAATTTACCAGATACGACTGATTTTCCTGCCACAAAATGAATATAGAAATAGGATTTTTTTTAAGTATCTGTGTGTGGTTGTAAAAAAACTTATGTAATGTTCTAAAAGGTGATCGTGTAAAATTAATGTAGATTTAAGATTGGACTGTCTAATCTCATTCATATTTATAACATAAATAATCATATATTCATTCTATATAATACCTATAATATAAAGGACCAATATAAATATCCATTTTTCTACTGTTACTTAATCTACATATACAATTGGGGCAAATCAATTATTTTTCGCAAATATTAAATTTAAATTTAATAAATATGTCAATTATAAACTGGACACATTCTCTCTTAACATTTGCATATTTATAACACAAGTAGACGATAGAGTCATTCAACATAGCTTCAAAAGCTTGCCTTCACCAAATATTGAATAGAAACCCATAATTCACGTGGCTACGAAATGTATAGTTTGCGAGGCATAACTGAGTTTTGTATTTCTTGAGTGTTTACCCAAAAATAGAGCCAGAAAATGTATTTAAAAAAAAATGATTATAAGTCATCAATAAAAACAATTTTTCACTTTTAATAAGTCTTACAATAGAATAAAATATTAAATTTTAAGCACATGACCAGTACAAGAGGCGTAGATATGCCAAATAAGGGGTGCCCGAAATGCAAAGCTCAATTTACGCCTCACGGACCGTACTAAGCTATAAGCTGTATTTGACATATGACACATTCGACATTATTAACTTAATGTAACATAGCTTATAGCCTCGATAAATGGGCTATCATACACAAAAACTATTTTCCAATTTGGACCAGTAGTTCCTGAGATAATATTTGTATAGAAATACAGAGAGATACATACATATAAATACATCCAATTAGTATGAAACATCAAACATTGAGAGTGACTTTTCTAAAAATCAATGTTTCCATTGCATAACATTCAAAGAACTTACGTATTTGGTTTACATTTGTAAACCTATTTTACGTAATGCCCATGCACGTATGAAGAATATTGAAGGTTCTATTCTATTGTATACATAAAACTCCAATGGTTAATTTTATTGTCCGCTAAGTATGTACATACAGTAGACTGTCGTAATCCTACTAATATTATAAATGTCAATGTTTGTGAGGATGGAGTTTATTTATAGTAATGCAGCCTATAAATCAGAAAAACATACACTTCACGCTATATTCAACTCACAGCAGGGTAGGCTTAAAGTGAACTTAGTGTTAAGACACTCCGTTCCTCATATTCTGGAAGCAATGTTGAGTGGCGGAACTCAGCGTCGCGCTTTGCTTCCACACTAAAGCGAAGAAATGAAAATAAAAATTTAAATAAATATTCCTTTTCATATATTTCATAATCTTTTTTTATATAAAGTTTCCTTGAATGGGGATCGAACCCAGAACCAATCGCGCTTACAGTCACACACTGGTGCCCTTGCGCCATGACTGGTTCATAACATAGGAAGCTGTAAAATAGAATAAATGTTTAATTTTTAGCGAATTATTTATTTCACACTTCCAAGCTTAGATAAAGTACGAAAAATACTTCTTCTACCTGCATAGATTATTCTAGGAACATTAGTGCACGTCCTATAATAATTAAATTAGTTAGTAGAGTTTTTACAGTAAAAGCTGCTTTTAAATTTAGCTTTCTGCATATAGTGTTAGAGCCTCGCGGCTGCAAGGAATACTTTGTTAATGGAATAAAATATTATTATTTTTAAAAATAGGCTAACTAAGCTAATGTATGTGGAGTGAGCGTCGTAATTTTTATTTTTTTTTTGTAAATTAAATTTTTATACGTAAAATGCCTCTTTAGGGTTTTTACTTTAGCGTCAATTAATGGCTTTTTTATCTCTACATACGTATAAATAAAATTTGGAAGCTAAACGATAGGAAAACAGGTACTATTTGAAAACAAACAAATGATTTGAAGTTTTTTTATCCGTCTGTCTCTGTTTTGTATTCTGTTTATCCGGACTAAGCTCCGGAACAACTAAGCTAATTATAGGACTTTCAATGAAAAATACCCTCCAGATGGTTCTCAGTTGTAAAACAATATAAAGGGTAATATTAAAATTAAAATCAAATTAAATCGGCTTCATGCTGATTAACCTAGTATTAAGACATTCCGTGCTGAGTGGTGGAACTCACCGTCGCGCTTTACCTCGAACCCGAGCAAAAAAAATGTAGATTAAATTGAAATAAATATTTCATTTCGTCAAGTGGAGTTATATTCCTAAAGTAAAATATAATAATTTATTACTTAAATATAAATTGTTTGTGAATGTGTGCGAAGTCGTACACTTTGTTTAGCCTACGTCAAAAGTAACGTCGCGTTGAATACTAAGCAAATGTGAGGTAAAATGCAACACGGAAATCCTTTTAAGCTTCAACTTTGCCGCGCGAAAATTTTCTGTATTATGATAAATAGATTCATTTTCGTAATGGAAACTCATTTTCTATTATGATTTACATTTTGCTTTACCTTTTTATATTTTAGTGTGGATTGCCTTCTTTAATGGAAACCTCTGTGGCGCTGCTGGACAGCGTTTGACTGTTAGTCTACAGTGTAGGTTGAACCCCCACCCGGAGAAGACTTTATTTTCAATTCCTCATTCTCTGGTAGACTAAGCGTGGCGTTGAGTTCCGCCACACAATATGTAATGTCTCGAAAGTTAGATTAAGTGGATTTCTTTTTCTATTTTACAAATCAAATGCTTTTATTGTTTTATTTAAAAATATATATTAAGCTAAACATTACATTTACATTTTAATTTAATACACTTATAATTTACATTTCCATTGAATGGCAAAACTAATGTAGGCAGCCTGCCTCGTACAAGACTTACGTTTCAAATTCTATTGACGTATAAAATCCATCGTGCTTATTAAAATGTCTACATGCATAGTACCGGTCACGAGGAGGAATAATACTTGAAAGAATCTAGAGTACTGCAATGCAGAATCGTTTGCTTGTGTATAGTGAAAATATTTTTTTTCCTTACTTATATACTTTATTTTGAACTAGCGACCCTCTAGCAGCTTCGCCTGCTTGTACCAACTGCTTATATTGATTGATTGATTTTCTCAGAATTACTTTCGTGATCTAATAACATTATTTTTTTAAGAACAATAGCCATCAGTAAAACATTTATTTAGTAGCAATCAAGGGAAATTTGTATAAATACAATGGTGAAAACTGAATTGATATGTACAGACAAACAGTCAAATCGGAAAACCTACGAAAAATACAATAGATTTTATGATAAATTTTCCATGAACAAACGGCGATAAGTTACAGTTTTGTTATACATAAATATTTATAAGTCACGAATTATATACTTTTTTTATATTAAATTAAAATCTTTATATTGTTTGCATGAATCAAAACAAAGACTTTTTTAAATAGTATGTGGTAATATATTATATCTTAGTTTTTAATTTTGATATACCTTTTTAGATTTATCTGTATTTACCACATTATAGAGGAAGCAGAGGGAAATTAAAAACAATAAATAAATCAACTTCACGCTGCATCCCGCATGCAGCAGGTTAGGCAGAGGGAATCTAGTGTTAAGACACTCCGTTCCCCACTTTCCGCCGAATTTTGGAGGCATTGCGTGTTGAGTGGCGGAACTCAACGCTGTGTCCCAGTTACCGGAGCGACTAAATGAAAATAATTAATTCCCCCGAGTGAGATTCGAACACAAACCTGCGTTTACAATTAAATGCTAAGTCACTGCGCCTTTAATGTCAATTGCTGTAACATATTATAATTAATTTAAATAAATGCTTTTCTTGACCTAATGCCGTATTCAAGAGAAAAAAACCTCCTATTAAGTAATAAGGCACAATCAAAACATTCGTGACTCCACTGAAGAGAAGATGGCGTATAAAAAAATTTATGGATGGAGAATAAATCAATAATACCTAGAAGGTCAATATTACGTTATAATAACACAAGAGCGGTTATTATAGAGTGAATAAAATATTTTAACGAACGATGACACACGTGACACCGTGACAGTGGCAAGGTCAAATGTTACATTTATGTCATATATATATGTTAAGATACATTGATAAAATAAAATAAAATACGTGGCCAAGTCTTTATAATGTTGATTGTTCGTTATTAATAGAAGAGAAATTTTTTTCGTTTTTTTTTTTTGGTATGATAAACGGAAACTTTGAGATATTCCTTGTTTTTGACATTACTGTAGGTGGGAATCTAATCCACCATCATTCATTATGACCTGTCCCCCTGTGGCCCCTTTATTATAAAAGCTTAACTTATTATTTGAAGTTGTGATTTCAATTTACACTCGAGGAAATTAAATATTTATTTAAATTTATTTTTTCATTTCTTCGCCCTGACATTGAGGCAAAGTCCAGTGTTGAGTTCCGCCACTCAACACAATGCCTCCAGAATACGGCGGAAGTGGGGAGTGGAGTGTCTTCACACTAGTCTCCCTTTACCTACCCTGTTACATGAATGAATGAACTTATTATTTAAGCTTTAATATAAATATAAAGAGCTATTAATATTAAAATATTTATATTAAAAATACTGGCCACGACGAAGTATACACAAATGACTAATTGTAAAGTTCGCTAGCGCGTAACTGCTCTCATGCTCTCAAAACTACTCGTACATCATAATATGCCGTATAATAAAATGCAGTATTTATGCCGTGAAGTCAACTGTAATATATGTCTATATTGTCTCTTGTAAATGTATAAAAATTACATAATATTCACAACATGGAGTGTTATAATATGAGTAAGAATATTTTTAAATTTATATGAGCTACCGTATTATATGAATTTAGAAACTTGATTTGGTACTCGAATGCGAAACCACTGCGCGGAATGGTGGATGGTTGTGGGTTCAATCCCTAATTGGAAATATGATTATATTTCCAATTATTTTCATATTTCCATTATGTTTTGAGTGGAATTCATTATCATTACGTAAAAACTCATTAAAACACGTTAAAAAGCTGGAATCGCGCAATGTGTAATTTACACGAACTATTTTAAGCCGCTTTTGAGCCCTTCAGCCTCGTAAGCCAATTAGTCTAGAGCTTGAATTTTATCCTGAACTCGCTCCCCACTCTTTGGTCGATGAAGTCGAGAATGACGCATTCCTTTTATCTTGGCACCCAATTCACATTTATGTTTTTGGTGGGATTGTCTCCACTTCGTGTTCCATCTAGGCAATGATGTCTTCTCATATGATTTGAAATATTCCGTTCACGACTTTGACAGTTGAATATAGAATTATCAAAAATCATTTCTTAACAAGCACATAATACTCCAGGGATGTTCATGTTCCAAACAAATTCAAATTCAAAATATTGTTTATTCAAATAAACTATAAAAGCACTTTTGAATCGTCGAATGTACATGTCAACAAAAAGCTACCACCGGTTCGGAAGGCAGTTCTGCTGAGAAGAGCCGGCAAGAAACTCAACAGTTGCTCTTTTTAAAGTCAATGGTATATTTTACTATTACATTAGCTGGCAGCTATCCTGCCTGACATTCAATAGACATTAATTCCATACAGCTTATCCTCTAAATATTCTTGAACAGTGTAATACGCTTTACTTGTTAGAATGTTTTTTACAGATATTTTAAATTTTTGTAGTGGCAAACTAAGAATACACTGCGGAATTTTATTATATATACGTACTCAGACCAATAAAGAATTTATTAACTTTTTGGAGGCGAAAACTTGGTGTAACAAACTTATCTTTATTTCTCGTTCCTATCGTATGACTGTCTCTATTTTTTCTATGACAATGTATATTTTGTCGGACAAAGAGAATGTTATAATCAAATCTGGACTTATATTCCCCGTGGCGTCGGAGATTTATGGTTTGGAAATTACTTTTATGAATGTAAATTAACTTCTTTTAGTAATACGTTTATTTCCTTTACGTGGGCGCCTGGGACCTATCTCTCTATCTGGATTGGATAAATTTAAATATTTGTTATTATGGTACGACAACGTAAACGTTTCTTGAGTACATTAGATAGAGCTTATAGATACCTTTAAAATTTTCAACTTAGCTTATCAAAATAATTCAATTTGCTTCTTCCTTTAGATATGGGTAGTTTTTTCACAATTTTTCCTGAATATTAACTAAAAAAAATACCTCGATATTTATCATTATTTTAGAATAGCTAACAGAAGGAGGTTTCTTATATTTAAAGGAAATCTCACATGACAACATTTAGCTAATAAAATCCTCTAGCAATTAGAAAATAACCCTTTGATATTTGAAACCGCACCTCTAGAGAAACTACTATAGAACATTACCTCAAAACTATGTTCGTACATTTCTAAATAATAGATATTTATTAAAACCAGTTTAAATGTTAGTGAACGTAAGAGCATTGATAGTAAAAGTTTAATATATGAACATCTATTTTTAGGTAACAAAGTCGATTTTATTAGAGATTAATTTTTTTTGGTCATGATATTTCGTGGAAAATGACTAAATTAATTAAAATAGCGTAATTTTACATGTAGTTTCAATAAATTTATAAACTAAAGTGTATATAACATTTATAAGTAATTTTTATCTTCAGGACAAAGGGCAACGAATCCAAATTTTTCGTGGGCTGTCGATCGACTAAAATTTCGTCTAGATATCAAATTTATACATCAGTTTCATAATTTCTATATTAAAATTTTATACAATAAATATCATATACATTATATTAAAATTTCATACAATAAAATATATGGTAGGAGCGTTTATATGGTATATTATATATTGAAAGAAAAATTCGAAAATGGAGCATATAATTTATTTATTGCACGCTTACTGAATATTATCAGGATTTAGGGGTAAAAATATATGTTGTATTACAAACTTACTTTGGTTCCCACAAGAAAATATGGAATTTAAATCTATCGCTTACAATGTATAGCAAATGCAAGCGCAAATGTATAGAAAGCAATCATTACAATATTATGACACAGGGTGTATCGGTGGGTATGAAATTGATAGTGTGTTTCTTCACTTATGTTCATTTCATTTATATGTTTTCATTTCTTCACTCTGGCACCTAGGCAAAAGCCAAAAATCCGGCGGAAAGTGGGGATGAGAGTGTCTTAACACTAGGATCCCTCTGCAGCAGCAGGGTAGCCTGCTGCTTGCGAGACGCAGCATAAACGGATGATTATGTTGTTTTTTATTCTCATTCATTTGTGAATTTTTCATGTAATAAGCAACAGACTGTCTATATAAGTCGAGTGAAGTTGTGTTCATTACAAATTTTAATAGATAAATACATAAATACTACATAAGAATAATAAATTCAAAATAACATAAGAACCTTAATAATAAATAAGTTAATAAAAATATTTAAAGAACGGATGCAATGCATAAAATTTTTATAACACATTTAAGTATTATAAAAAAAAATAACTGAACAATATAAAATAAAGGAACCTCTTTCACTTTATTATTGAACTAAAAAATGTTATAAGTATCCATACATTGAAAAAGGAAAGACTTTAGATATTCATATACAAATAAGTAACTTATATTGGCATTAGCTTTTTGACAGTGTTGATTTAATTAACAATTTATTGACACTGAAACTGCGAAAAGTGAAAAATTTCAGGGAAGTCATGTCGTAGGGGCACAAGGAAGCGACTGTATACGTGAAAGTTTATAGGCTCGGTTCGACCAACTGAAAAATTTTATATTTTCATTTCTTCGCTCTGGTAACGAAGCATTACTTACCATTTAACTTGGCTCTCATTTCACTTATATGTTATTTATTGGATTTACATGTAACCAGTTTAATATTTTATACATATGTATATATTATATATCTTCATGAGTATATATAACATTAAATCAAGTTCCGAAGATAAATGGAACGAAATTAGTTTTAGCTTGCGAGGCTCACCACATAATCTGCTCCCACTCCTAACACCTGCCTGGGGCCATAAATCTAAATATGTTAATAATTTCGAGACCTAAAATCATATTAAATTAAATTTGTTCTGCAAACAATACCTTATGGTATATTCTTTTATTTAATTTAAAGCGATAATATTTAGAAATAACCTTTTACAATTTTGTGTACAATTACACAGAAACATTTCTATACGAAATTCATGTTGAAATTTTAAAAATTTAAAAAGTAATAATATAAAGGGAAAAATCTGGAGTAAGGTCAGTTCATTTAACACGTTCTCAGAACCGGTATATATAACGAGTTTTATTTTTAAGTGGAAGTTCCTATGCATATATAAGTATATTAAAAATTATACAAAAATAAATAAAAAATTATTCAAAAATATTAAAAAAATATTCATTATAAAAAATGTACTAGTCAGACATTCCAATATGAATACTTCTCTATACTACTACTAACTTTATTCGTGAAATTAAAGCGAATTACAATTTTACGATCTTATATTACACCTTAAAATACTCGTATATAAATTTTAAACACTAGAAGGTCAAATAAAAGTTTTATATTGTTCTTTAAACATCATTACATAAAAAACAAACCACACAGATAAAAAATGTACGTTTTTTTTAAATATTGTAATAATTTTTAATAAAATATCTTTACCTTAAAAAAGTTTATCTTTCAGCACTAGGCGATAGTGATAAATTATTTGATTTTTAAAAACCGTAAGCTAGCCGAGCTAGAGACACTTTAAATTATATCTCTTGCAGCTTCGAGGTTTTCATAGTTTTATTAGTTCTTAAGCGGTTAATATCAAATTAGAAATATATTAGATATATTATCTTATATTTTTTGTCTACAATTTTGACAATTTCTTAAATCAGTTGTTTAATTTTGGCGCTTTGACCTTCTCAGTTAGACTCGAAGTAGAGTGATCGGTAACAAATTTATCATGAGATATCAGACAAATAAAAGAACAAGCAAGCAAGCAAGAGTGCAAAAAGAGTCTAGTGTGACGGTACTCTGCCCTCCACGTTCTTCGTGAATTCGTTACATATTGGTGGAACTAACACCGCACTCTTGCTATGGCGAGCCCAAAACTACTGCGATTTGCAGACATATTATAATTCAGTAATTCATAGTAATTATCCATATTACATTTCTAATTACAATAAATCTCTTGTATTTTATATAGTGACTTATAACAATCCATTGATCCGTTAAATATTTAGTAAGAAAAACATAAACACTAGTGGCAGTAGTATTTATTTATTTATTTACACTTTATTGTACACAATTACATATTAAGAAGATAAAGAAGAGTATAAAAACGACAAAAATATAACAATTGACACACAAAAGGCCGCCTTATCGCTAATTAGCGATTTCTACCAGACAACCTTTGGGTTAGGAAATCTGTGATAAAATAGAGTGGGTGGTGCAAATATACTTACATGTCATATTAAATTCTAATACATTAACATAATACATATATATTTGAAAAAATACATACCATTATAATATACTATTATATATAATAATACTATTTATAACAATGAGTTGTACATATTGGTGTCATTTCAAGGTGAATCATCCACCATAGTAGGTAAGTAGGCAGAGGGAACCCAGTGTTAAACCGGCCTGGCGGAGCGAAGAAACGAAAATATAAACGTAAATAAATATTTCACTTCCTCGAATGGAGATCGAACCCACCACCGTCGCGTTGTGCCGCTGCGCCACTGACGGCCTCAGTATTGTCAATAAGTCTTTTTAATTTTTCAATGCTAGAAGAAAAGAAAATGTTAAAACAACAAATTATTCCATCTACTATCAAATATATTAGGAAAATTCCAAACACACTCCTTCATATGTTACACAATAGTAAGCGTAATTAAGCACTGTGAATGATTGACGTGCACTGTCCTAAAAAAAAATTACAAAATTTTTAAGACTGAAGTAAATCATGACTTTTGTAACTTAATTACTTATTCGAGATAACGTTTTTATGAGACCTTGGCACAACCTTTCTAAGACATTCACTTAATGCTTGCTGTGGAGATGCACTAATTGCAATTTGAATCTACTTATCACATTCTCTCACTTTTACGTCACTATCGTAGCCACTTATTCGACAAAGTAATTTCTGTATCCGGTTATTTATCGATTTTTTTTAATAATAATTCATGTACATCCGTCTCGGTTTCTATTAATTTAAGAAGTGCTTTTAGCTTAATTCAAATCGGTCATAAAGTCAAATCTAATATAGATTTGACAAAAGTTTAAAAAAAGAAACTCAATTAAATTAACGCCTTTTGCGTTAAGCTAGACGTCCTGATAGTGTCATGCTTTTTAGTAATTAACTTGCGACTAACACGCGGCTTCGCTCGCTTAAATTTATTGTTGATTTTCGCTATTCAACGTTATGGGGAACGAAAGGGAAGACTGTCTTAACACCAGGTTCCCAGATTTCCTTTACCTACCCTGCTATGTGGATACAAATTGAAGTTAGAACGTAGTAAAAAATTGGCATAATGAACAGGTGGTTTCAGGATCTGGAACGTTTTGTCGTGATTTATTATAGCACATTTATATCCGACCAGATACGCCCGAGCTACCTACCTGCAGAACCTCACGTTTTGCTATAATTAAACGTGGACAAGTCTAAATAGTTTCCTTTACGACAAAAATGGTCCTTTGTCGGCGAAATTGGAGTGATTTATGTTTTTTTTCATTTTATATGTTTAATGCCGACTTATCCTTAAAAAATATTATTACGTTTATTTAAACGTTGAAAGTTATATTATATGGAATTTGGGAAAAATTTTTATAAAAAAACAAAAAGAAATGAACAAAAGACTGCATAAAACTAAAGTAGAGAAAAACAAGCCCAATAGCTCAGATTTACAAACGCACACACAAATTCAAATTTTCTTTACAAAATAGAAGAATTACCAGCATTAAAATTCATACCTATAAATTTTTTTTGAAGAGTGTATCCCGGTTGTTAATCGAGTTAATTATGTATATTTTCCTACTATACTCTCTGCCTATAAATTCTCGTAATACATGAGAATGTTCTCTAGTTTTTCATATAAAAAATGTAATTTTATATGGAAATATTAAGTGTGTAAAACTGTTAAAAGCTCATTTTATTTACATTCATATCGCAAATTTGCACGCCCGTCATCCGACCGCCGCCGTCGCTTGCAATTTACTAAAAATATGTAAATTAATTTTTGCTTCTTATTTCAATTTTCCACTGGACAAGAAGCAGTCACTTATTTACTTATTATATCTGTCTGTAAAAGATAATCAAAATTTAATAGTTTATTTTTGGTAAATTATGTAACGTCAAAAAATTCGTATGTAATTTTTTATTGAGAACTTAATTATTTTAGGCGTCGTGGCGTAGTGGCACAATCATGTGACTGTGAAAACGCCGGCTGTGGGTTCGATTCCCACTTGAAGAAATGAATGATTATCTATATATATATATAAAGGACTTGTCCTCACTGACTGAGGTAAGACGCACACACAGCCGTAACCGATGTGCGTAGAAACGTGACATTTG
Organism: Heliconius nattereri; assembly: GCA_013403645.1. NCBI lineage: Eukaryota > Metazoa > Arthropoda > Insecta > Lepidoptera > Nymphalidae > Heliconius > Heliconius nattereri. Next base: position 325,364 of record JAAIXI010000260.1, read on the forward strand.
GACAGATGTTTACTTTCATAATCTGGACATCCACTAAGAAGGGATTTTGAAAAATTTTAACCCTAAAAGGGTGAAAAAAGGGTTGAAATTTTGTATGGAAAAAAAAATAATCTGCACCGATTTTTATAAAATTGTAAATTCAGACTCTTAAAAATATTTAATTGAACACGTGTTTCACGGTTATTTAGAATTTACCCCCTAAGGGTGCCAATAAGGGGTTAAAAGTTTGTATAGAAAAATCTTTAAATCGCCACCCATTTTTATAAAATGTTAAATTAAGACTCTTTAAAATATTTAAATGAACATGTGTTTTATGGTTTTCTAGAATTCACCCCTAAATAAGCAAGTGAAGCTGCGCGCGTCCGCTCGTTTATTAATGTTTTCATTTCTTGGCTCTGGTATTAAGGCAAAGCGCGGAAACGCACAGTGAGTCGAAAATTCGACGAAAAGTGCTGAACGGAGTGTCTTAACACTAGGTTCCTTCTTCCTACCTTGCTATAGGCGGGATACAGCGTGAAACTGAAAAAGAAAAGAATGGAATATTATATATTACTTTGACATCAGCAATTTGTCTAAAATAATAGAAGAAACTTCCGTTCCGTGGACTCACCACGCGGGTGCCGGACTCATCGCATTGCATAAAATAATATCTAGAATTATATCTAGAATTATCTAGAAGATATCTTAGTACTAGCTCTTAATATTTCTGGCTGTCTGCATTAATAATTTGTTTTCCAAACACTGTAAATCTACTGGAAAACGTGATTAAATTTTGTGAAATGATAGTCTAAAATATCTAAGCTGTAAATATTCGAGCATCCACTTAGAATTCTATAGTAATATTTATATTTGTTATATCTGTTATATTATATAATAAATCCACAAAAAAATATGTACTTAAATTAAATGTGATCATTGTCTTTTTTTAGCGTCACACTGTATCCAGCTCACAGAGGGAACCTAAGGCTAAGACAGTCTGTTCCTCATTTTCTGGCACATTTTGGGGGAATTGCGAATTGAGGTGCGGAACTCAACGCCGCTTTCAACGTCAGAGCGAGGAAATGAAAATATTACATAATTCACTTCCTTGCCTCGCCCACAATCTGTGGACTCCCGCGCCACCAATGGCCTTATCTATAACCAATATATATTTATAATATAACAATTTTAACACTGTTTGAATCTTTGAATTTGTATAAAATCTCCGTTACATCGCTTCAAACTAATTTACTAAACGTTTACAAAACTCGCACGTCAACCATCTTTGTTGACGCCGCGAGTAGCATCGTAATCATATTATTACAATAATAGGTGAATTTCGAAATCACATAGGATCTTTTATCCTTTTGTGGTTCAAAACATTATTTACATATACATACATCCATCCCGCATATACATAGTAGAGGCAGAGAGATATTGGTGTTGAAATATTCCGTTCTCCACTTTCCGCCCAATCCTTAAACATTGCTGAATGACGCTGTTCATCTCTGTGCTTTCTTTTACCATAAAAGAAATGAGTTAAATATAATAGAATATACTTTTATTAAATTATTTAATCTATTTTACATTTTTAAATATAAATTATTATAAAAAGATACATTTAAAAATATAAAAAAACCACTCTTCCGAGGGTGGGACAAGGGTCCAGGCCATCGGTGGCTAGGGCTCCAGATAGAGGAACCTCCGCACAATACGCGTCGTCTCAAGTACCACTGCCTTCTGTATCCGGTTCTTGATCCAACAGCTAAGCGATAGCCTCTTAAGGTGTAAATAAATATAATCATTATTATAGAACAGATTGAACCACGTTCTGTTTAAGATCCACCTGCCACTGAACTATGACGGTCTATAATATAACTATCTATAATATAATATATAATTTTAGTTAGCAGCCGATATTTATCTTGTTAGTTTATTTGCAAAGTGAAGAACAATGGTGAATGGTGAAAGAGCTGCATTCTCGCGCAGCACGCAATTCCGTTTTGTTCATCTCGCTTACAAGAAATTTAATTATTCTAGTAATATGTTTAAACTATGTCTATAATTTTATATATTAATAAAATATAAAACACGCCTGCCCGACAGACATTCTCCTGCCCTTCTGGCTATATATTCCGATTAATGACAAATTAAATATTACTATTTAATTAGTTAAATATTATCATTTTTTTCTTATTTCTGTAGCAGACATATTTTGTATAACTTGATTAATTATTTCAATAAAAACAACGAAGGCCTATGTCAATGGAGAATTAAAAAAAAACGTAATTATAATCACAACAATTTATTAAGGAACCTTGTATGATTGTTAACTGGCCGTGGCTTAGCTTGTTACGTAAAGTATACAGGTTTGTCGTACGCTTTAGGTGAACGGCGGTGCCTTAACTAGTGGTACAGATCTAGGCCAAAAAATGACCGCACGTAGCAAATCCACTTTCGCCGTCTTCGCCACATACTAACCCTATTAAGAATCTTTACTTCACTTAACTTACTTAAATATTACGTAACTGACAATGGCAATGTCAGAGTAAGTGTTAGTAATGTTGATTGTACGAATATTAATCAACTAGCGGACGCGCGCAGCTTCGCTTGCTTATTATTAAAGGTGAATTCTAATAAGCCATGAAACATATGTTCAATGAAATTTTGTTAAGAGTCTAAATTTAAAATTTTATAAAAATTGGTGTCGATATAAAAAAAATCTATACAAACTTTCAACCGACTATTTGCACCCTTAGGGGAAGAACTCTAGAAAACCATGAAACATATGTTCAATTAAATACTTTTAAGAGTCTGATTTTTTAATTTTATAAAAATTCGTGTCGATATTAAAACAAATCTATACAAACTTTGAACCCCTATTTCACCCCTTTAGGGTAAAAAATTTTTAAAATCCCTTCTTAGTGGATGTCCAAATTACGACAGTAAACATCTGTCCAAATTGCACGTTTCTACGCACAGCAGTTACGGCTGTGCGCGCGTCTTACCTCAGTCAGTGAGGACAAGTCCTTTTATATATTATATAGATAGATAAGGGGTTGTCCATTAATCACGTGAGGCTTGAAAGGGGGGGGAGGGGTTTGATAAAAATCACGAAAATAACACCGGGGGGGGGGGGGTGTAGTAAGATATCTCGTGTATTTATTTTTTCGTCTAACGCGCGATTTTTAAACAAATATTAAGCGGATATGTTGAAGAATGTCTTGCTAATCCGTGGTCCGAGGACAATATACATTAAATATATTTATGTACTAGTACAATACATGTTTTTCCTATGATTAAACTCTTCGTTTATTATTATTGTTATGGCAATAAAAAAAAACTTGCAACCTGGTGTAGACATTTTTATTATGGTCCTTAATTTCAGAATAAAATAAGATTATAGTTTATACCTGTATTTAAATTAAGATAATATTCAGAAAATTTTAAGATTCGTTGTAGGTACTAAAAATACACGTGATGTTGAGAAGGGGGAGGGGTGGTGGTCTTAAACCTCACTACGTATCACCAATGGGGGAGGGGGGGTTAAAAAATGCTAAAAAAAGATCACGTGATTAATGGACAACCCCTAAGCAACGCCTTCAGAATTCTAGAACGGGAAAGGGAAGTGTATTATTGGAATCAGGGAGTCTCAACACTAGGTTCCCATGTGTCCTGTGTCCACCCTGGTATGTGCGAGATAATATATTTGAGGCTAAGCGTGGCACAGCGGAGCATTGGTTCCGCCACTCAATAAACAATGCCTGCCGGTTTCGGCAAAAAATGGGGAACGGAGTGTCCTTACACTAGTTACCCTCGGCCTCCTGTAACACTTGTCTGTGAATTAACTTTTGATGAATTTATATTTGCGCAACGTGAAAAAAAAACCACAAACACTCACCAAATTGATTGTTTTATATAACACGAATCAAATTGTATTATTTCGAACGAATGTAAGTGCATATCTGGCTAACTTCCAATATGTCATCAACAATCGTCAATCATTATTCTTTGTTCGGCGTTGAATTTGCATCGGTATGCTATTTTCCTTGTTCAAGTAGATGTGTATAGGTTTATTTGATAATTGAACTTGTATATATAGTGTAATATATATTCATATTCTCACTTTTGTTAGTTTTCAGTCATCAGTGTTAATTATATGGGCGCTATCGCCATTCGAGGAAATGAAATATTGCGTATTTTCATTTCTTCACTGTAGTGTCGATGCAGAAGCGGGGCGTTGGGTTCTGCTCCAGACAGAAACAGGCCTCCAGAAATCGACGGAAAATGAGACGCAGTGTTTTAACACTATACTCCCTCTACCTACACACGTGGGTGCGAGATACAGCGTGAAGCTGAAAAAATATCACCGCGCCGCTCTTTGCCTCGACACCAGTACAAAGAAATGAAAATATACATTTAAATAAGTATTTCATTTCTGCAAGTAGGGATCGAACCCATAACCAGCCGCCTTTACAGTCACACTTTGTGCTTACACACTGCACTTATTATGTATTCAAAATATAAAATGTTATAAGATATTTAGTTTACAATGGGGACATGCAAACACCCTAAAACTAAAGGTAAATTACACAAAAATATACTGCGAAGTGTATTAAATAATTTATTGTATGTATGATCACCCACGCAAGTGAAACTGACCATTTCTGCCCCGTAGGATCACGTCGTGCCATTGTATACGTCTGATTACACAAGACTTACAACTGGTATACGAATCAACAAATAATATCAAATTGTGAACAGAACCAAGATTTTAATTCTTCAATTTTGTTTTAATATAACAAGCATATAGCAGGGTAGCCAGAGGGAACCTAGTGTTGACATTTATTTATTTATTTATTTATTTATAAGGCCCACCAACAATTGATACAATTATTACATGCCATTAAAGAAAAAAACAAAGTAAATTATTTCTAATTGCTCAATTATTTACAGGTGGGCTCCACATGCAATAATAAATTTAACGAGAACAACAAACAACAACTTAAAAATAAACACAACACAAACAATAATAAATTACATATGCTACGTACAAGTTATACATTATTAAGATAAAAAAAAACAGTTTCATATATGCATTAATAAACTATTCATTTCTTCTTCTTCTTCCTGGCATTAATCCCGGCTATTACCAGGGTCTGCCTTCCTACTTAACCTACTCCACTTTGCACGATCTTTTGCGTCCTCGGTGGTTAGACCATTGGCTCTCATGTCCTGCATCACGACATCCAACCAGCGCTTCCTTGGGCGTCCAGGAGGTCGCGCCCCAGGAACTAGTATAGCAAGGCACTTGCGTCCGACATAGTTCTTAGGCCGGCGCGTAACGTGGCCAAACCATCTCAAGCGACGCTCTTGGAGCTTATCCGCTACGTCACGGACCCCAAGACTACCTCGAATGAATGTGTTGCGTATGCGGTCAGACCGCGTTACGCCGCACATCCACCTCAGCATCTTCATTTCCGTGACGTGAAGCTCCTGAGTGTGCCGAGATAGTGCTGGCCAACATTCGCTGCCGTATAAAAGAACCGGTCGGACGATGCTCTTGTATATCAGCCCCTTGAGCTTGGGCGGTATTCTGCGGTCGCAGACCACACCAGTGACCTCCCGCCATTTGGCCCAGGCAGCGCTTATCCGGCCATGGACATCGTGGTCGATGCCTCCAGACTCGTGCATAACGGATCCAAGGTACCTGAACTTCTCCGACTTAACGGCTGGTTCAGGACCTATAAGGATAATAAAAATAATAAACTATTCATTTATTCTATTTATTTATACAAGTACGAAAATAACCAATTAATTAATTGTTAACTAATATTCGTTACATTGTGTTGTGAGTAGCAGAACTCAGAGCGGAGAAATGAAAATAATAGATAATAAATAATAAGTCATTACTATTGAATCGAACCCACAATCGTCGCCCTACAGTCACATTTCTGCAATGATTTTCGTTATAAGAGTTTTATAGTCTTATCATATCTTGGCAAAGATCTATCAGCTACAGCTGATAAGAATCATGTATACTATTTTCAACCCTCGCTTGCACGCTTTTACCTACTTCTTATCTTTTTAATCAGAAAGTAATTTCTAGTATAAATGTTGAACATTTCATAGTAAAATTAATGAATTACAACCAATACGGTTCTCTCTGTTTAATTTTCCCTTTTTATAAGAATCTAGGCGATGACGTGATCCTCGCGACTCTCACCGTAGAGAGAGTAGAAATGAAGAGCATGTTTAAAAAATATTACTAAAGCGGGCGTCGAATCCGCGTTTTTTGGAAACTGTCTAAGCGCTCGTCACCTATAAGTCATCCGTTGTTATCGATTTAATTCTCACACTCTTTTTACATCTATTTTTTTGTTTAATTATTTAGTAAACCATGTATTAACAATTATTCAATTATGCTAAGGATTTACATGTTTTTTTATATTAAATTTATAAAAATATAAATTAAATTATTAAAACAAACCTATCTTTAAAACAAACTAAAAGTTAAAGCTCAGATTGTATAACCACAATAAATTAAAACGGAGGCAAATTACAATCTACAGTAGGCACTTCTTTCAACAGTTTTCAGGTCAGAGGTTTTAGATGATAAAATGGATTAGAGATTATTAAGAAACTTTTGTTAGAGGAAAAAGTAAATGTGTATATTTTATTAAAATTTTATTATTTTTGTACAAAAATCATAAAACGGTTAACAGATACGTCTGTCTACTAACTTTCAATGTGTAGTCCTAATAGTTTTGGAACAAAGTAACTGTGATATACGGACGGACGGACATACACGACGAATTTATAAGGGTACGGGTTTTAGCCATTCCGCTACGGAGCCCTTAAAATATAATATAATATAATATATAATTTTACTAAATTTAGCCAATTGACTTTTTATTTCCAAAATTACAAAATTTAGTTTTATTTCGTCTGTAAAATATTAAATTAGCCTAGCCTAGCCTAGCCTAGCCTAGACTGGTCTCATTTTAGCCGGTTGCTATGAAGACACAACCACTGGACTCATTACTTAACATTGATCACTTATATATCATCAATAACGATCTTGAAACTCTACCGTCAAATGTTACGTAATACCTACATTTACGAACATAGGTAGATATATGAGGTAGCGAATGTTAATAATATCTCTAAGATTTCTTTACACTCTCTGCACAGTGATATAGTGGGACTGGACCCGGTTCGATTCCTATTTTGGTAAGCTTATCTTTATGGTAATTTGAATTATTTTATTTACCTTGCCTTGGTACAGCGCGGCGTTAAGCTTCGCCGAATGTTTCAATAGTTATACGGGAAGTCTAAAAAGAAACTAGGCTCAATAGAAAAAAAACGTGAAACTATCTGTTTTTATTATTTTGTTTAACTTCTAAGTTACATACAAAATCATTAAAAACCAACATACATATTTCTCAGTATACTTAAATAATATACACAGATTTAAATTGCATTCGAGTGGAGCGTCCGAGCACTTCGCCTGTTTTAGATTTGAATTCCCTTTCACTTACATCATCTTAATAAGCGCAACTAACATTACGATTGCTTCGATAAACCTCTTATGTGTTAATGGACGCAAAATCTTTAAAAACAATAATGATCTATGGATCAATTTAGTTAGATCTATATAAGGCATTTAATTTATTTATTGCGTAACAATAATTATTTTAAGCAATTTGTGGTAAATTGGAAAAAAATTATATTAGATGATGCGAAATGTCTCCAGAATTCGGCGGAAAGTGGGGAACGGAGTGTCTTAAGACGAGGTTCCTTTGCCCGAGGCAAAGCTACTGCAGGGTTGCTGTGTGCGGGATGCAGCGTGAAGCTGATTTAATTCTCTTTTAATGCTCTCCTACACTCCTCAATGAATGAACATGCCAAATTTAAGCTTGCCAAGTTTTAGAGTTCATCTAAACGTTGTCATCAGTCACTCAGACACGGAAAAGTTCGTAATATATTTTTACATTAAAGATAAAAAAGGCTATAATGGCGCAGCGGCATAAGGGTGACTGTAACGCGACATTTGTAGATTCGATCTCCACTCGAGGAAGTGAAATATTTATGTATATTTAAATTCTTCATCTTCCCTCTGCCCACCAGCAGAGGGAAGTTGAATAAAAATAAAGATAGAAAATCTTTGAATACACAATAAACTCTTAATATATCTCCCTCGGAACAGAAATCGTCGCTCCAAATACGCGTAAAGTGAAAAATGGAGCGTCAAATCCCTACATCAATTGTTTTGCTGAACAATCCACGTCTATTACGTTAGCTAATAAACAACTGAATCTTTCTCATTCCGTTTTTACGCGGATTTCGGCAGTAATTTATGACTTATTTGTGCGTAAGTTCGTCTAGATTCTAGAACGTTATATAATTTTCTTTATCGTTCATGTAACCGGGTAGGCAGAGGGTACCTAGTGTTAAGACACTCCGTTCCCCGCTTTCCGTTGAATTTTCGAAGCATTGCATGTTCAAAGGAACTCAACGCTTTGCTACCAGTGCGATGAAATGAAAATATGATTTTTTTTTTTTTTTTTCCCCAAGTGGGAACTTCACTAATAATGTGGTTAAGCGCTTGTCGCTTATGCTTATTGACGTCGGGAAACGGATGGACGGAAACGGAAATGTAAACGTATACGAAGAGAAAGGGTAATAAGAATATATGTATGTATATGTTCGAAATAAATTAACAAATTTGTTATTTTTTTATTATAACTATGAACGCAATAACTCTATCCAACGCTTCATACAGGATACTTACAGGATACCTACAGAATACCTGCAGGACACCTACAGGACACCTACAGGAAACATTTAGTAGTCTAAGTTACCTTAACTCAACCGTTGCGCATCGTGCAGGTGAACGATGCAATATAATGTTATTTGGTGGCATAATACCTAAGAATAACATTATTGCCGCTCTGATAAAAACAACTCACTCGATGTTTTAGCGTTCGAATTTCTTTAATCTTTATCTTTTATAGATATATATGTATGTAGGTCGAAAATATTATGTTAATTATATTATACTAGTGTATTATATTTACAATATGATACTAATATTTACACAGCAATAAATTGTGAGGTTAATTTTTATTTGAATTTGTTAAATTTTTAAGTAAAATTTTTGTATTATGTGTAACTAATTACCTAAGAAAAAAAACCAGCTTCACGCTGTATCATCCGCACACAGCAGGGTAGGCAAAAGGAACCCAGTGTTACGACACTCCGTTTCACTTTCTGCCGAATTCTGGAGGCATTGCGAGTTGCATAACTCAACGCGGTTTGCCTTGACACCAGGGCGAAGAAATGGAAATATAAACGTAAATAAATGATTCACTTCCCCGAGCGGGGAATGAAACCCACAGCCGTCGCGTTGCAGTCACACCCTTGTACCGCTGCGCCATATATGAATGTATATTTTATAAGGAAGTTTTATAAACAATGGTACGCCAAAGTTTTCGCAATAAAATATGACGAAGCAATCGAATTGACACAATATCTATAGACATTTTCGTATTACCGATTAGGTTCAACCTTTCGGAAACATTTTGTAATCATACGTTCACTTAAGCACTAAGTTTATACTTGTCGTTCATATTCTCTTTTGTCGCTCTATGAAAAGAAAAGGCTTGGAATAAATAAAATGTGTTTTATATGAAACTCTATTTCTTATTATTACCAAGAAAAAAACTTAATTCAAAGCAGTCTATTAATATTTGGTATAATTTCTTTTTTCCTTAAAATAATTAAAAATTGTTAAAGTGGCTTGTGATTTGAAGTCTGTTATAATTAAATCTGGTATCCCCCGTGTATCCTTTTCATCGATAGATGGAGGTTTAATCGCATTTCACTGTAAAAAATTCAATTTCAAATATTTAAATAAGAAATTAATAAGATATACTTTCAAGTTGGAGTGTATGCATACAGTCTTTCTTAACTACATCCATCAATCCATCAGCCTTTCAATGTATGTCCACTGCTGAACATAGGCCTCCCCTAATTCTCGCCACTTCGCCAGGTCCTGCGCCCTTTGAATCCAGCTGACTACATATTGGAGTATTAATCCTCAAAATTTCAGCTTTGCTTAAATGACGTAGGTCTGGGGGCCCTGGGATCTCAGACTAAATGCCAGGACGGCCTGACATTTTGACGTCATAGCTGTATGTATGAGATATTGGAATTACAAAATTATAATATATTTCTCAATATCAAAGGAGATTTTCCCAAAATGAATATTATTTATAATATTTTGGGACAGAGTGTCAGTCAAATATATGTACAAATGATTTACAAAATCATGACTAACATCCTGAGAAATGACTGCAAGCGACCGTTAAAATTTCAGTTTCCATTCATAATGTCATTGAACATTAATTGCATACCGTATATTTTTTTCAACAGCATTCTTGTCATCTTACGCAACCATGAGATAAAATAAACATTTAGGTAATTATTTATTTTTTGATATTTTTTTTTATTTTACTATATTTTAAGTGAAGTGTATTTTTTATTAGTCACGCCACCTCTCGTAACAAAGTTGTTTTTTTTTTGTATTTCGCATTTAGTAGTGTGTAGGCGGAGGGAAGCTTAAGGCACTGAGTTCTCCACTTTCCGCTGAAATCTCGAGGCATTGCGTATTGAGTGGCGGAACTAACGGCTATATATATATAATAATAATAAAGCCTTTTAAAAATAATTAAAGTTTACAGTAACTTATACTACTTATTACTATATTCCTTATATATTTATTAATTTTATTTATTTTACTTATTACTATATTCCTTTTTTTTTTGTTTTGCTTGTATATATGTATATGTTTCTCTCTCTTTT